>WNWK01010825.1:5000-68099 GCA_009830355.1 Cherax destructor | reverse complement strand
CTGCTTCCTATTGGTGAGCCATGACTCGATCCATGACAGCACTTTTCCCCCAATGCCATGAGCTGCCACTTTCTTTAACAGTCTCTTGTGCGGTACTCTATCAAATGCCTTACTAAAGTCTAAATAAACAATATCGAATTCTTTATCGTGATCAACAGCCTCAAAAGCTTTACTGAAGAAGGTTAATAAATTAGATAGGCAGGAACGGCCCCTCGTGAATCCATGCTGGGTATCATTAATCAAATTATGGTTATCTAGATGGCTTCAATAATATCAGCTATAATTGACTCTAGTAATTTGCTCACAATTGAGGTCAGGCTTATTGGGCGGTAGTTTGACGGTAGTGACTTGTCCCCTGCTTTAAAAATAGGAATTACATTAGCCATCTTCCATATCAGACACTACACCTGTTTGAAGAGATAAATTAAAAATGTTAGATATTGGTTCACAGGAAGGTAAAAATATTGTTGTTGTTGGACAGTCAGGTTAGGTACATGGATAGGGCTTTCTGTTTGATTGATAGGAGTAGGAGACAGAGGGTTTGCTTTCCTGGGGCTGGGATGGAGGATATTGTTAGCCGTCTGACGACATCATGAGAGGTAATGGGAGCAATCCTATTATCTGTCTCAGTGCTGGAGGCAACGATGTTGGCAGACGTAGGAGTGAGGACCTGACTAGCAGGTTTAGGTCAGCAATAGACATAATTAGGAAGAAGGGTGGAACCCTGTCATATGTGGTATTTTGCCAAGGAGAGGAGTTGAAATGAATGGCTGTCCAGGCAATTGGTGTCAATTGCTGGCTGGACAAATACTGTAAGGAAAATTCAGTAACGTTCATTGACAACTGGGACCTCTTCTATGGCAGAAATGACATGTATGCCAGGGATGGGGTTCACTTATCCAGGTCTGGGGTGGGGCACTGGCAACTGCAGTGGAGGGAGCTGTTAGGGCTTTAAACTAGAAATAGTTAGTGGTATGGGTTTTGGGGGAAACAGAGAGTCCCAGTGTAGTAATATTATAAGTTGTAGGAGAACTAGTAATAGGCAGAATAAGGTGGATAGTGGAAAGCTAGTGACACTAGATGACAAGGACAGTAATAGGTATAGTGGAAAACAGAGATGAGCAGGAAGGGTAAAGAGAAAGGAGGGTCTCTAAATATATATTACACCAATAGTCGTAGTGCTAGGAATAAGATGGACGGTTGAGATTAGGTTGCAAGTACGGGTAATATTGATGTTTTGCAATAACTGAGACATGGTTTAATATGAAAATCGGGACTTGCCTGCCGAATGTCACATTCAGGGTTTTAAATTGTTCCAAGTAGACAGAAGTATCGGGAAAGGGGTGGGGTGGCACTCTATGTCCGTGATCATTTAAATTGTTGCATAAAAACGGGTATAAAGTCTGAATTAACACATACAGAGTCTGTCTGGATAGAATTTTCAGAGGGTGTGAAAAATTGATTATAGGCGTGATTTACCGTCCTCCAAACTTAGATAGGAACAAGGGAGACTACTTTGGGAGGAAATTGTTAAGGCCACAAGACACGATAACGTAGTAATTCTAGGGGACTTTAACTTTAGTCAGATTGATTGGAATTTCATGACAGGAATTTAGAATCTAACGACTTTTTAGAAGTAGTTCAGGATTGCTTTTTGAAGCAGTTTGTAACAGAACCTACAAGGGAAATAACCTACTTGACTTGGTTCTGGCAAGCAAGGAAACCCTTGTTAATAATTTAGAAATTACAGAGGAACTCGCTCAAGCGACCACAAGTCAATTACCTTTAGCATTGAATGGATGTATGATAGTAGGGATAATTCAGTAATGGTCCCAGATTTTCGCTTAGCAGATTATAATGGACTTAGAGAACACTTATCAACTGTGGACTGGGGTGAAGAAGAGAGGTATCAATATGACAGTTTTCTTAACACTATACAGGCTGCCCAAAGAACATTTATCCCGTATAAAGAAATTAGATCAAGTAGAAATGACCCAAAATGGATGAATAATAGGCTCAAATATCTTTTAGGGCAGAAGAAAGGAATTTATAGGCGCATAAAAAGAGGTGAGGGTCATCTTATAAATCAGTATACTGACATTAAGAGGGACGTTAAAAGGGAATAAGAAAAGCTAAACGGGACTATGAAATTAAAGTTGCTAGGGATTCAAAACTAACCCAAAAGTTTTTTCCAGGTTTATAGAACAAAAGTTAGGATAAGATAGGTCCCCTTAAAAATAACTTTGGGCATCTTACTGACAAGGAGAATGATATGTGCTCTATTTTTAATAATTATTTTCTCGGTTTTCACACAGGAAGACATTAATAATATCCCAGTAATTAATTTTTACAGAGGCCCAGAAGAAGATAAATTATGTAATATCACAGTCACTAGCGAAATGATTATGAAACAGCTGACCGACTGAAACAAAATAAATCGCCGGGTTCTGATGAGCTTTTTGCAAGGGTTCTTAAGGAATGCAAAATGGAACTCTGTGAACCAATATCTACATTTTTAATTTATCTCTTCAAACAGGTGTAGTGTCTGATATGTGGAAGATGGCTAATGTAATTCCTATTTTTAAAGCAGGGGACAAGTCACTACCGTCAAACTACCGCCCAATAAGCCTGACCTCAATTGTAGGCAAATTACTAGAGTCAATTATAGCTGATATTATTAGAAGCCATCTAGATAACCATAATTTGATTAATGATACCCAGCATGGATTCACGAGGGGCCGTTCCTGCCTATCTAATTTATTAACCTTCTTCAGTAAAGCTTTTGAGGCTGTTGATCACGATAAAGAATTCGATATTGTTTATTTAGACTTTAGTAAGGCTTTTGATAGAGTACCGCACCAGAGACTGTTAAAGAAAGTGGCAGCTCATGGCATTGGGGAAAAGTGCTGTCATGGATCGAGTCATGGCTCACCAATAGGAAGCAGAGAGTGTGCATAAATGGGGTTAAATCCGAATGGGGACTTGTAACAAGTGGTGTTCCACAGGGATCGTCTTAGGCCCATTGTTATTTATAATATATATCAATGACCTTGATGAGGGAATTACTAGTGATATGAGCAAATTCGCCGACGACACGAAGATAGGTAGGATAATTGATTCAAACATAGATGTCATAGAACTTCAGGAAGATTTAGACAAACTTAATTCGTGGTCAGAAAAGTGGCAGATGCAGTTCAATGTAGATAAATGCAAGGTTCTGAAGCTCGGGAGTGTCCATAACCCAAGCACTTATAAGTTAAATAACGTAGAACTTAGCCATACAGATTGCAGAAGGACTTGGGGGTGATGGTAAGCAGCAACCTTAAACCAAGACAGCAATGCCTAAGCGTACGTAATAAGGCAAATAGATTACTGGGATTTATATCAAGAAGTGTTAGCAACAGAAGTCCAGAGGTTATATTACAGCTTTATACATCATTAGTAAGGCCTCACCTAGATTACGCAGCTCAGTTCTGGTCTCCATATTACAGAATGGACATAAATTCGTTAGAAAACATTCAGCGTAGAATGACTAAATTAATACATAGCATTAGAAATCTTCCTTACGAAGAAAGATTGAAGACCCTAAAATTACATTCACTTGTAAGACGTAGAATGAGGGAGACATGATCGAGGTATATAAGTGGAAGATGGGTATTAATAAGGGGATATAAATAAGGTCTTGAGGATATCTCTCCAAGAGAGAACCCGCAATAATGGATTCAATTGATAAGTTTAAATTAAGAAAGGATATAGGAAAATATTGGTTTGGAAATAGGGTAGTTGATGATTGGAACAGTCTGCCTAGTAGGGTCATTGAAGCTAGGACCTTGGGTAGTTTCAAATTTAGGTTGGATAAATTCATGAGTGAGAGGGTTGGATTTGAGTGGGACTCGCACTTGAGTTAATAGAATCTTCAAAGCTTATTTCTTGGGTAGAATTGAAAATTAGGTTTGGCAATTATTCTGTTAGTGGGATGGATTGTGAAGGACCTGCCTAGTATGGGCCAAGAGGCCTGCTGCAGTGTTCCTCCTTTCTTATGTTCTATGTTCTTATGTTCTTAAATCTAAACTTATCTAACTTGAATCCATTATTGGGTTCTCTCTTGGAGATATCCTCAAGACCTTATTTATATCCCTTGTTAATACCATTTTCCACTTGTATACCTCGATCATGTCTCCCTCATTCTACGTCTTACAAGTGAATGTAATTTAGGGTCTTCAATCTTTCTTCGTAGGAAGATTTCTAATGCTATGTATTAATTTAGTCATTCTACGCTGAATGTTTTCTAACAATTTATGTCCATTCTGTAATATGGAGACCAGAACTGAGCTGCGTAATCTAGGTGAGGCCTTACTAATGATGTATAAAGCTGTAATATAACCTCTGGACTTCTGTGGCTAACACTTCTTGATATAAATCCCAGTAATCTATTTGCTTCCTATTGGTGAGCCATGACTTGATCCATGACAGCACTTTTCCCCCAATGCCATGAGCTGCCACTTTCTTTAACAGTCTCTGGTGCGGTACTCTATCAAAAGCCTTACTAAAGTCTAAATAAACAATATCGAATTCTTTATCGTGATCAACAGCCTCAAAAGCTTTACTGAAGAAGGTTAATAAATTAGATAGGCAGGAACGGCCCTCGTGAATCCATGCTGGGTATCATTAATCAAATTATGGTTATCTAGATGGCTTCTAATAATATCAGCTATAATTGACTCTAGTAATTTGCCTACAATTGAGGTCAGGCTTATTGGGCGGTAGTTTGACGGTAGTGACTTGTCCCCTGCTTTAAAAATAGGAATTACATTAGCCATCTTCCACATATCAGACACTACACCTGTTTGAAGAGATAAATTAAAAATGTTAGATATTCGGTTCACAGAGTTCCATTTGCATTCCTTAAGAACCCTTGCAAAAAGCTCATCAGGACCCGGCGATTTATTTTGTTTCAGTCGGTCCAGCTGTTTCATAATCATTTCGCTAGTGACTGTGATATTACATAATTTATCTTCTTCTGGGCCTCTGTAAAAATTAATTACTGGGATATTATTAATGTCTTCCTGTGTGAAAACCGAGAGAAAATAATTATTAAAAATAGAGCACATATCATTCTCCTTGTCAGTAAGATGCCCAAAGTTATTTTTAAGGGGACCTATCTTATCCCTAACTTTTGTTCTATAAACCTGGAAAAACTTTTGGGTTAGTTTTTGAATCCTAGCAACTTTAATTTCATAGTCCCGTTTAGATTTTCTTATTCCCTTTTAACGTCCCTCTTAATGTCAGTATACTGATTTATAAGATGACCCTCACCTCTTTTTATGCGCCTATAAATTCCTTTCTTCTGCCCTAAAAGATATTTGAGCCTATTATTCATCCATTTTGGGTCATTTCTACTTGATCTAATTTCTTTATACGGATAAATGTTCTTTGGGCAGCCTGTATAGTGTCAAGAAAACTGTCATATTGATACCTCTCTTCTTCACCCCAGTCCACAGTTGATAAGTGTTCTCTAAGTCCATTATAATCTGCTAAGCGAAAATCTGGGACCATTACTGAATTATCCCTACTATCATACATCCATTCAATGCTAAAGGTAATTGACTTGTGGTCGCTTGAGCCGAGTTCCTCTGTAATTTCTAAATTATTAACAAGGGTTTCCTTGCTTGCCAGAACCAAGTCAAGTAGGTTATTTCCCTTGTAGGTTCTGTTACAAACTGCTTCAAAAGCAATCCTGAACTACTTCTAAAAGTCGTTAGATTCTAAATTCCCTGTCATGAAATTCCAATCAATCTGACTAAAGTTAAAGTCCCCTAGAATTACTACGTTATCGTGTCTTGTGGCCTTAACAATTTCCTCCCAAAGTAGTCTCCCTTGTTCCCTATCTAAGTTTGGAGGACGGTAAATCACGCCTAAATTCAATTTTTCACACCCTCTGAAAATTCTATCCAGACAGACTCTGTATGTGTTAATTCAGACTTTATACCCGTTTTTATGCAACAATTTAAATGATCACGGACATAGAGTGCCACCCCACCCCTTTCCCGATACTTCTGTCTACTTGGAACAATTTAAAACCCTGAATGTGACATTCGGCAGGCAAGTCCGATTTTTCATATTAAACCATGTCTCAGTTATTGCAAAAACATCAATATTACCCGTACTTGCAACTAATCTCAACTCGTCCATCTTATTCCTAGCACTACGACTATTGGTGTAATATATATTTAGAGACCCTCCTTTCTCTTTACCCTTCCTGCTCATTCTGTTTTTCCACTATACCTATTACTGTCCTTGTCATCTAGTGTCACTAGCTTTCCACTATCCACCTTATTCTGCCTATTACTAGTTCTCCTACAACTTATAATATTACTACACTGGGACTTCTCTGTTTTCCCCCCAAAACCCATACCACTAACTATTTCTAGTTTAAAGCCCTAACAGCTCCCTCCACTGCAGTTGCCAGTGCCCCCACCCCAGACCTGGATAAGTGAACCCCATCCCTGGCATACATGTCATTTCTGCCATAGAAGAGGTCCCAGTTGTCAATGAATGTTACTGAATTTCCTTACTCACTTGGTGTCTGCATACCACTGGACTGTGCGCTGATCCTCGCTTTTATAAGATTTATTTCAAGTATCGATCTTCGATTCTTGTGTCTACTGCCACTGACTTCTCTTTGACTTACAGGAGATTCGTGCCCACTGCACTTAAGGGGATACGTCAGTTCCCTTGTCTTCTAATAATGTTATTTTTCCACTATAATCTACCTTGTCCATAATTACAATCGCATTTGGTTTGTCTGTTTCGTAAGGTGAAGTGATCTTCCTTAATTCAAAGCTTAGACCTCTACAACACCTTACGAAACAGACAAAGCAAATGCGATAGTAATTATGGACAAGGTAGAATACAGAAGAAAAATAAACATAATAGGAGAAAAGGGAAACTCACATTACTGAGGTTCCTGCAGTAATGTAACCTTACTCCTGAATTTACACAAATAGGTGAGTACACACAAATCGGGGGCAGTTAAGCTTCACTGGCAAATCAATGCATTGAGCAAGTTACATCGGTTAATCTGGTCAACTCGACAAGACACTATCAAGCGGGATGCGAGTATTTCCTGCATTCACTGCAGACCGAGTGATTTCCAAGCATTTCCTTCGTGCATTTCTTCTCGTATTGTTTTTATTGTTTAATACCATCACGTGGAGTTTATTTTTCTCTAGCAATAATTGCAGTGTTATTAGTTTACACTGTACGTTGTCTTTAACCATTGTTTATATCAGGCGAAGCAAGGCAGCTAGACCAGGTTAGGTTAGGTAGTGTTGTCTACGTGTATTTAAGACCATGTAGGGCACAGTCACCTGCTGATAGACACCTTGAATGGGATGAAAGGGCAACGTTAATTTCTTCACTATATTCAGGGAGTCGTCCTTGCCCTTATATGAAACAAAATAACAAATATAACCATGTAGACAAACAGGGAAGGTAGATGTTAATAACCATATCAAAGTAAAAAAGATTGTATAAATCTCAAGACAATTGAAAGAAAAACTGAAATGTGTGTTGGTCTATGATAAGATAATCACACGCTCGCTCGCACGCGCTCGCTATATACACACCCAGAGTAATATTTCCCTCCGTATATGTATGCTGTAAGTTTACTCCCTATTTAAGGGATTTAACTATTCTTGTCTGGTGGTGAAAAGGTTACGTGTAGCATTTATAACCCTTGGATTTAAACCTCATTACCAAGCAACCAAACACACACACACACACACACACACACAGTATGCACAGATGAGGGAGGCTCAGCGACAGTACGAAAACGACATAGCATCGAAAGTCAAGTCTGACCCAAAGCTGTTGTATAGCCACATCAGGAGGAAGACAACAGTCAAGGACCAGGTAATCAGGCTGAGGAAGGAAGGTGGGGAGGTCACAAGAAACGACCGAGCGATATGTGAAAAGTTCAACATGAGATTTAAGGAAGTATTGACAGTGGAGACAGGAAGGTCTCTCGGAGTTCAGAACAGAGGGGGACACCAACAAGTGTTGGATGACATACACACAACTGAGGAGGAGGCGAAGAAGCTGCTAAGTGACCTTGATACCTCAAAGGTGATGGGACCGGACAACATCTCCCCGTGGGTCCTTAGAGAGGGAGCAGAGACGCTGTGTGCCACTAACCACGATCTTCAACACATCACTCGAAACTGGGCAACTACCTGAGGTATGGAAGACAGCAAATGTAGTCCCCATTTTTAAGAAAGGAGACAGACACGAGGCACTAAACTATAGACCAGTGTCACTGACGTGTATAGTATGCAAAGTCATGGAGAAGATTATCAGGAGACTGGTGGAGCACCTGGAACGGAACAAGATTATAAACGACAACCAGCACGGATTCAAATCCTGTGTCACAAACCTACTGGAGTTTTATGACAAGGTAACGGAAGTAAGAGAGAGGGGTGGGTAGATTGCATTTTCTTGGACTGCAGGAAGGCCTTCGACACAGTTCCTCACAAGAGAAGCTAGAGGATCAGGCGTGTATAACAGGAAGGCCACTGCAATGGATCAGAGAATACCTGACAGGGAGGCAACAACGAGTCATGGTACGTGACGAGGTATCAAAGTGGGCGCGTGTGACAAGCGGGGTTCCACAGGGGTCAGTCCTTGGACCAGTGCTATTTTTGGTATATGTGAATGACATAACGGAAGGGATAGACTCAGAAGTGTCCCTGTTTGCAGATGATGTGAAGTTAATGAGGAGAATTTAATCGGATGAGGATCAGGCAGGACTACAAAGAGACCTGGACAGGCTGGAATCCTGGTCCGGCAACTGGCTCCTCGAATTTAACCCCTCCAAATGCAAAGTCATGAAGATCGGGGAAGGGCAAAGAAGACTTCAGACAGAGTATAGGCTAGGTGGCGAAAGACTGCAAACCTCACTCAAGGAAAAGGATTTTGGGGTGAGTATAATACCAAGCACATCTCCTGAGGTGCACATCAACCAGATAACTGCTGCAGCATATGGGCGCCTGGCGAACCTGAGAATAGCGTTCCGATACTTCAGTAAAGAATCGTTCAAGACTCTGTACACCGTGTACGTCAGGCCCATAGTAGAGTATGCAGAACCAGTTTGGAACCCACACCTGGTCAAGCACGTCAAGAAATTAGAGAAAGTGCAAAGGTTTGCAACAAGACTAGTCCCAAAGCTAAGAAGACTGTCCTACGAAGAAAGGTTAATAGAAATCGGCTTGACGACACTGGAGGACAGGAGGGTTAGGGAGACATGATAACGGCATACAAAATACTGCTAGGAATTGACATGGTGGACAGAGACAGGATGTTCCAGAGATGGGACATAGAAACTAGGGGTCACCATTGGAAGTTGAAGACTCAGATGAGTCAAAGAGATGTCAGGAAGTATTTGTTTAGTCATAGAGTTGTCAGGAAGTGGAATAGTCTGGCAAGTGATGTAGTGGAGGCAGAAACCATACATAGTTTTAAGACGAGGTATGATAAAGCTCATGGAGCAAGGAAAAAGAGGACCTAGTAGCGATCAGGTAAGAAGCAGGGCCCGGAGCAATGTCTCGAGCCCTGCAACCACAAATATGTGAGTAAATAGTTGAGTACAGACTAGATATGGCAGGACAGAGAAACAATGAGGGTCCTCCAGACGGTAACATGGTCCGGGGATGCAAGGAAGCGGAGACACAAGTGAGCCAAGAGTGTTTCTAGAGTCAGTAGATCTTGTGACTGACACTGATAAACACTGGTTGCTAGTGAGGTTGAAGCACCGATGAAGATAATATGTGGGGATTCTGCTGAAAGATGGTACACTAGACCTACGCTGTGGGTAGGTTGATAATATTAACATTTATCAACGCGGGAACAAGGGAATGAAGCACTTGACATCAGCATGAGCTGAAGAATAGTCACAATACCGTTGCCTGAACAATTCACCAAAACCGTACGACGTACCATCCGTCCCGGATCGTACGTCATATGGTTACTCTCTTATTTAACTGTAGATTTTTATTAACGAACATGATCTATAGAGTTAACTGCTTAATTCTTCATGGTTGGTTAACCCAAACACATTCCACTGTACTAGAGTCAGAAAGAGATAAGTTACGAAAAAGACACTTAGATGCAAGTAATGGCTCTAAAGAACTGAGTTACATCAGATTACATGAAGCAGTAAATACTGCCAACCACAAATATAATCAGAGTTAAAATTATATTAAGAGAAACACCAGTACAGAAAATATTATCTTCTAAACATAGAGATTCTTGTGTTGTGGAGAGGAAAGTAAGGACTGATGCAACACAAGGTTCAAGCGTGAACAAAAATAGGAATGAACATTAATACATCCATGTTACTAGGCGAAATAAAATCAGAGACTTGATTTGAAGGTTATGTCGAGTGTACACAGCGACAGGAGAGGAAAATACCAAAGGCCTAAACCACGCTCATTCTTCCTAACATAAACATTAATGAAAAAAAGACACACCATGCAAACACTGGGGTATTTTATTGCAAACGTTTCGGCTCTGGGATCTTGGTCACTCGGGTTTGTAGTGACCGAGGAAGGTCCCAGAGCTAGAACATTTGTAGTGACCAAGGAAGGTCCCAGAGCTAGAACATTTGTAATGACCAAGGATGGTCCCAGAGCTATAACATTTCCAACAACCTCCTTCTATATTACCCACTCAGTGTTTACTAACAACAAACTAGACAGGAACTTTGTCTTCCCTCAAATTCCCAAAGTATTTGTAAGTAATCACATTTGATTTATATAATAAACTAAGTTCATTATTGATTTATTAAGACAACTTGCCTGGACGATTGTGTTGTGATTCCTAGTGACAGATTTATGTGACCTTACATGCAATGCAGCATGAGGTCACTCCTGGCTGCCGTGACGTGACCTCGCAACACAGCTATAGGTCACTCCTGGCTGCCGTGAAAGTGAGAGGATGAGACCTCTCTCTCTCTCTCTCTCTCTCTCTCTCTCTCTCTCTCTCTCTCTCTCTCTCTCTATGGAACTTGATTCGAGGGTAAAAAAAAATGTCCAATTTCTTGGATCAAGAGCCCTTCAGCATCAAGATCATGAAATTGCTCGGATAAAGGTTTCAAAATATTTTTATTCCTTTGTTGGTTAGGTTAGGTAAGATTCGTCACGAAACAGGACAAGTGTTTCCTGACGCGGGTCTTAGTCATATGATGACCCGCAGCTGGAGCTTTTGGTCATTTGACCGAGGCTTTCCACTGGCTTACCCCTCCACACCTTTAAAAATTATGGTTATAACCGTGTTTAGTTAGTGGTATCCCTTTGTCAGTAAACTGTTTATTTTCTTGGCCTACGAGGCCTGGTCTCAGACCGATCCGCGGGGGCGTTGGCCCCCGAAACCCCCTGCAGGTATACCCTGCTATTCCCGCTGGCGTCAGTCCTCGTTCCATGTACGTGGTGTTCTTAATGTGGTTTTGGTTCGTAGAAACACCGCGCTGCGGTGTTGGCCCCTTGTATGTTATTTGTTTGTGATTGTGAGAACAAACACAGCCATCGTAATCTTCACAAACACCCACCCAGCGATCACATGTTTAGAACACAGTGGCCAGGTGTTTAGAACGCACGTACACACACACACACACACACACATACACACACACACACACACACGCACACACACACACAAACACACACATACACACAGGAGGCAGGATCCATACATAGCTTTAAGAAGAGGTATGATAAAGCTCATGGAGCAGGAAGAGTGACCCAGTACCGGCCAGTGAAGAGGCGGGGCCAGAAGCTGGAACTCGACCCCTGCAACCACAACTAGGCGAGTACAACTAGGTGATTACACACACACACACACACACACACAGCGCTCGAAAGACTAGAGAAAAACACTCACGGGAGATCGTTATCTCTACAAAACAAACACACACAACGATCAAATCTTCACGCAACACACTCACCCTGTGATGACAACGTCAACACAACACACTTAATTACCCACTAAAATGTTAATCACCCACTAAAATGATAATTACCTACTACAATGTTATGAAACTCAGTGTTGATGACGGCGCTTCTAACCCGCCCGTCGACCAGCAGTGTCTCCGCAGCAAACACTTTCAACGACCAAAACAATAGCAGATTCGGGAGCCAACACCCCGCCACAACAAACACCTTCAACGACCAAAACAACACAACACACTTAAGAACCAACTACGCCACAACAAACACCTTCAGCGACTAAAACAAAACACAACAGATTCGGGAGCGAACACCCCGCCACAACAAACCCTATACACAACTAATTTTATCAAACACCCAAAAGAAACGTCAGTACAATAAGAAACCAACACGCCGATACAACAAACTCGCCCAACGATCATAGTGAGTGGTCGAAACGTCGTTCAAGTTACCCACTGTTACATGAACGAAGGGGGGATAGTCTCGCTCCCTGGACGCGGTGGAGTAGAAATGTGTTGACACGCTTGTTACTTGATCAAGTGGAACAGGGAGGGGGACTGCGTGGGGATACAGCGAGTGTAACTGGGTGGGGATACAGGGAGTGTAACTGGGTGGGGATACAGGGAGTGTAACTGGGTGGGGATACAGGGAGTGTAACTGGCTGGGCATACAGGGAGTGTAACTGGGAGGGGACACAGGGAGTGTAACTGGGAGGGGACACAGGGAGTGTAACTGGGAGGGGACACAGGGAGTGTAACTGGGAGGGGACACAGGGAGTGTAACTGGGAGGGGACACAGGGAGTGTAACTGGGTGTGGACACAGGGAGTGTAACTGGGGGGGATACAGGGAGTGTAACTGGGTGGGGATACAGGGAGTGTAACTGGGTTGGGATACAGGGTGTGTAACTGGGTGGGGATACAGGGAGTGTAACTGGGTAGGGATACAGGGAGTGTAACTGGGTGGGGATACAGGGAGTGCAACTGAGTGGGGATACAGGGAGTGTAACTGGGTGGGGATACAGGGAGTGTAACTAGGTGGGGATACAGGGAGTGTAACTGGGTGGGGATACAGGGAGTGTAACTGGGTGGGGATACAGGGAGTGTAACTGGGTGGGGATACAGGGAGTGTAACCTGGGTGGGGATACAGGGAGTGTAACCTGGGTGGGGATACAGGGAGTGTAACCTGGGTGGGGATACAGGGAGTGTAACTGGGTGGGGGAAGTACAAGAGGGAGAAAGAGAATGGTAGGAGGATTAAAAGAAGGAGAAAGGAAGGGGATAAGGGGTAGTATAAGAGACAAGAAGGGGTAGGGGAAGTATAAGCGGAGAAAGGGAGGGAGGTACCTACCTGGAGTCTACCTGGAGGGTATTCCGGGAATCAACACCCCCCGCGGCCCGGTCCACGACCAGGCCTCCCGGTGGATCAGGGCCTGATCAACCAGGCTGTTACTGCTGGCCTCACATAGACCAACATACAAACCACAGCCCGGCTGATCCGGCACCGATTTCAAGTATCTGTCCAGCTCCCTCTTGAAGACAACCAGGGGTCTATTAGTGATTCCCCTTATGCTTGATGGAAGGCTGTTGAACAGTTTTGGGCCCCTGACACTTATTGTTTTCTCTTAGTGTACCAATGGCGCCCCTAATTTTCACTGGGGGTATTTTGCACCGCCTGCCAAGTCTTTTGCTTTCGTAGGGAGTGATTTCTGTGTGCAGATTAGGGACCAGTCCTTCTACGATTTTCCAGGTGTAGATTAGGATGTATCTCTCTCGCCTGCTCTCCAGTGAGTACAAGTCAAGAGCTTCCAAGCGTTCCCAGTAGTTAAGGTGTTTGATGGAACTTATATGTGCAGTAAAGGTTCTCTGTAAATTCTCTATATCTACAATTTCACCTGCCTTGAATGGGGATGTTAGTGTACAGCAGTATTCCAGCCTAGAGAGAACAAGTGATTCAAAAAGGATAATTTTCTTGGCATCTCTTTTCTTGAATGTTCTCATTATTCATCCTATCAGTGAGACATTACCACTCCAAGTCTTCACATTACTTTTCCGCTCTATTGTGTGATTAGAGCTTGTAGTATTCTCATTCCTAGCTATTATTTCCTCCAGTTTTCCATAACGGAGTGGTTGTAATTTGTCTTCATTGAACATCATATTGTTCTCTGTTGCCCATTGGAAAACTTGGTTTATATCTTCTTGGAGATTTGCCGTGTCCTCAATGGATGACACTCTCATGCAGATCCTAGTATCATCTGCAAAGGATGATACAGTGCTGTGGTTTACATCTCTGTCTATGTCTGATATGAAGATGAGGAACAGGATGGGTGCGAGTATTGTGCCTTGTGGGACAGAGCTCTTCACTATGGCAGCATTCGATTTAACTCTGTTTACCACTACTCTTTGTGTTCGATTAGTTAGAAAGTTGAAGATCCATCTGCCTACTTTGCCAGTTATCCCTTTAGCACGCATTTTGTGTTCTATTACACTATGATCGCACTTGTCAAAGGCTTTTGCAAAATCTGTGTATACTACATCTGCATTCTATTTGTTTTCCAGTGCATCCAAGACCATATCATAGTGGTCCAGTATTTGCGAGAGGCAGGAGCGACCCGCTCTGAACCCATGTTGCCCTGGATTATGCAGTTTTGGGGAATCTAAGTGGTTTGCAATCCTACTTCTTAGAACTCTTTCAAAGATTTTTATGATGTGGGACGTTAGAGCTATTGGTCTATAGTTCTTAGCTAATGCTTTGCTGCCACCGCTATGGAGTGGGGCTATATCTGTTGTTTTTAGTGACTGGTGGAGTATAAGAGGGGTAAAGTAGGATAAGAGGAGAAAGGGAAGGGGGGGGAGTATAAGTGAAAGGAAGGGGTAGAGGGAGTATAAGAGGGGAAAGAGAGGAGTAGAGAATTTATAAGAGAGAAAAAAAGGGGTAGGGGAGTACAAAGAGGAGTAGGGGATTTATAATAGGGGAAAGAAAAGGGGGTAGGGGGAATACAAGAGGGGAGGGAGAAGATATCAGAGCTAATAACCAACCCGGTGGAAAGAAGGAAGGGGAAGAGTAGAGGAGGGGATAAGAGGGAAAAGGAGGGGAGGAGGAGGAGGAGCACCAAGGGAAGGAAAAAAGGGGATGAGGATATGATACTAATATTGATAGATATGAGGGGAGGAGAGAAAGTGAGGGGGAGGGAAGAAGAGGGGACAGATGGGAGAGGGGGAGAGGGAGGGGAGCACCACTAATGGAAGGGGAACATGCAATGTAATGGGATGGCAGTTTTAACCGAGCAAAGTGGAAATTAATGGTATGACAGCTTAAATAGGATAGAGCGGTCCAGGGCCAGGAGAGAACCGTCCAGGGACAGGATAGAGCGGTCCAGGGCCAGGATAGAGCGGTCCAGAGCCAGGAGAGAACCGTCCAGGGACAGGATAGAGCGGTCCAGGGCCAGGATAGAGCAGTCCAGGGACAGGATAGAGTGGTCCAGGGACAGGATAGAGCGGTCCAGGGACAGGATAGAGCGGTCCAGGGCCAGGAGAGAACCGTCCTGGGACAGGATACAGCGGTCCAGGGCCAGGAGAGAATCGTCCTGGGACAGGATAGAGCAGTCCAGGGCCAGAATAGAGCGGTCCAGGGCCAGGAGAAAACCGTCAAGAGACAGGTTACATCGGTCCAGGGCAGGATAGAACCGTCCAGGGGCAGGATAGAGCGGTCCAGGGCCAGGAGAGAACCATCCAAGGGCAGGATAGTGGTCCAGGGGCAAGAGAGAACAGGCCAGGTGCTGATAGAGCGGTCCAGGGACAGGATAGAGCGGTCCAGGGGCAGGATGGAGTGGTCCAGGAGCATGATAGAACGGTCCAGGAGCAGGAAAGTGTCCCAGGGGCAGACCAGAGCAGTCCAGGGGCAGGAGGCAGCGGTCTAGAGGCAGGCTGGAGGGGTTCAGGGGGGCAAGATAGAGCAGTCGAGGAGGCAGGATAGAGCGGTCCAGGGGCAAGATAGAGGGGTCAAGGGACAGGATAGAGCAGTTTAGGGGTAGGATAGAGCGGTCCAGGGGCAGGAAAATGACCCAGAGGCAGGATAGAGCGGTTAAGGGTCAGAATAAAGGGGTCCAGGGGCAGAATAATGGTCCATGTGCAGGATACATCGCTCCAGGGACAGGATAGGGCGGTTTAGGGCAGGATAGAGTGGTCCAGGGAAGAATAGTGGTTCAGGGGCAGGATAGTGATTCACGGGTAGAATAGAGCGGTCCAGGGTGAGGATAAAGCTATCCATGGGCAGGACATAGCGGTCCAAGGGTAGGATAGAGCGGTACAGAAGCAGGATAGAGCGGTACAGGAGCAGGATAGAGCAGCCAAGGAGCAGGATAGTAGCCCAGGGGCAGGATAGAGTGATCCAGGGGCAGGATAGAGCGATCCAGGTAAGATAGAACGGTTCAGGGGCAGAATAGTTAACCCTTTCTAATTTCTATTGACCCTTTTTTATTCCTATTAACCCCTTTTTACTCCTCTTAGCCCTTTCTTACTACTGTTAACCTTTCCTGCTCTTGTTAACCCTTTTTTAAGGCAGGATGGATATGAGGTGCACAATAAACTACCCACTACCATCCACAGGATGGATATGAGGTGCACAATCAACTAGCCACTACCATCCACAGGATAGATATGAGGTGCACAAGCTAGCCACTACCATCCACAGGATGGATATGAGGTGCACAATCAACTAGCCACTATCATCCACAGGATGCATATGAGGTGCACAATGAACTAGCCACTACCATCCACAGGATGGATGAGGTGCACAAACTAGCCACTACCATCCACAGGATGCATATGAGGTGCACAATGAACTAGCCACTACCATCCACAGGATGGATGAGGTGCACAATAAACTAGCCACTACCATCCACAGAATGGATATGATGTACACAAACTAGCCACTACCATTCAAAGATTGGATATGAGGTGCACAATAAACTAGCCACTACCATCCACAGGATGGATATGAGGTGCACAATAAACTAGCCACTACCATCCACAGGATGGATATGAGGTGCACAATAAACTAGCCGCTACCATCCACAGGATGGATATGAGGTGCTTAATAAACTAGCTGCTTCCACGGCAGTATTTAACATCATGCATGGTGACTCCAGTAAGTAACTCGTTTGAATTTAATGGTTTGTGAAGCGCTAAACCAGTTTGGCTAATAGAGTTCAAGGAGTGGTGAAGGCTCGATCATCTGTCCACTAATGGTGTAGGCAAGTGCTGCCCAGGGATGTGCTGCATGGAGGCTCTGTTAGTAGTCTTGAACTGCACCAGGCGGTGGTGGTGACGGTGGTAGTGGTGACGGAGGTAGTGGTGACGGTGATTGTGGTGACTGTGGTAGTGGTGACGGTGGTAGCTGTAGCGGTGACGGTGGAAGCGGTGACGGTGGTAGTGGTAACCGTGGTAGTGGTGACGGTGGTTGTGGTGACGGTGGTAGTGGTGACGGTATTAGTGGTGACGGTGGTTGTGGTGACGGTGGTAGTGGTAACAGTGGTAATGGTGACGGTGGAAGTGATTGTGGTAGTGGTGACTGTGGTAGTGGTGACTGTGGTAGTGGTGACGGTGGTAGTGGTGACGGTGGTAGTGGTGACGATGGAAGTGGTGACGGTGGTAGTTGTGACGATGGTATTGGCTACGGTGGTAGTGGTGACGGTGGTAGTGGTGACGATGGTATAGTGACTGGTAGTGGTAACGGTGGTAGTGGTGATGGTGGTAGTGGTGACAGTGGTAGTGGTGACGGTGGTAGTGGTGACGGTGGTAGTGGTGACGGTGGTAGTGGTTATGGTGGTAGTGGTGACGGTGGTAGTGGTGACGGTGGAAGTGGTGACGGTGGTAGTGGTGATCGTGGTAATGGGTACGGTGGTAGTGGTAACGGTGGTAGTGGTGACGGTGGTAGTGGTGACGGTGGTAGTGGTGACGGTAATGGTGACGGTGGTAGTGGTGACAGTGGTAGTGGTGACGGTGGAAGTGGTGACGGTGGTAGTGGTGACGGTGGAGTGGTGACGGTGGTATGTGGTAGGTACGGTGGTAGTGGTGACGGTGGTAGTGGTGACGTGGTAGTGGTGACGGTGGTAGTGGTGACGGTAGTGGTGACGGTGGTAGTGGTGACTGGTATGGTGACGGTGGTAGTGGTGACGGTGGTAGTGGTGATGGGTAGTGGTGACGGTGGTAGTGGTGACGGTGGTAGTGGTGACGGTGGTAGTGGTGACGGTGGTATGGTGACGGTGGTGTGGTGACGGTGGTAGTGTGACGGTATGGTGACGGTGGTAGTGGTACAGTGGAGTGGTGAGGGGTAGTGGTGACGGTGGTAGTGGTGACGGTGGTAGTGGTACGGTGGTAGTGGTGACGGTGGTAGTGGTGAACGGTGGTGTGGTCGGTGGTGAGAGGAGATGTTATGATTGTCGTATTGTTTATTTGTAGAAACATGTGGTACTTGCCACGTTCGTCATGTGATCAGCAACCATGCACGGGCGAGTGGTGACTGTGGCAGTGGTGACTCGGTGGTGAATCTTCTGGTAGTGGTGACGGTGGTACTGGTGACGGTGGTATATGTGGTAGCTGGTTGTGTCTACGGATACGTAGTGAGATTTGTAGTGATTGTCGTTTTGTTTAGCTTATGAAGAGTCTTGGTACCTCTTGCCCCAGTTCTCTTCATGTGATCAGAAACCCTATACGGCAGCATGACAGTGGCGATGATCAAACTACAGGCTGATGATAACTTCTAGTGCATGATACAACACATCAGCTGATGATACAACATGAGTGCATGATAAACACATACAGTCATGATTCAACTTACAGTGCATGATACAACACATACAGTTCTGATACAAGTCTGAGTCATGCATGTACAACATGTGCATACTTACTTACAGTGCATGATACGGCACATGCAGTGCATGATTCAACACATACAGTGCATGATACAACACATACAGTGCATGATACAACACATACAGTGCATGATACAACACATACAGTGCATGATACAACACATACAGTGCATGATACAACACATACAGCGGATGATACGACACATACAGCGGATGATACGACACATACAGTGGATAATACGACACATACAGTGCATGATACAACACATACAGTGCATGATACAACACATACAGTGCATGATACAACACATACAGTGCATGATACAACACATACAGTGCATGATACAACACATACAGTGCATGATACGACACATACAGCGGATGATACGACACATACAGTGGATAATACGACACACAGTGCATGATACAACACATACAGTGCATGATACAACACATACAGTGCATGATACAACACATACAGTGCATGATACAACACACACAGTGCATGATACAACACATACAGTGCATGATACAACACATACAGTGCATGATACAACACATACAGTGCATGATACAACACATACAGTGCATGATACAACACATACAGTGCATGATACAGCATGATCCCAACATACAGTGCATGATACAAATACAATGCATGATACAACACATGCAGTGCATGATAAAACACATACAGTGCATGATACAACACATACAGTAGAAGATACTGAACATTCAGTGGATGATACAAAATATGCAACCTCAGCCGTTCATTTCTGTTTCTGCCGTTCATTCCTGTTTATGCCTTTATTCACTTGCCACTACTGCCGTTCATTTACTTGCGTTACTGTCCTGTTCATTCTTTACTTTCTGTCATTTTTTTCACTTGCGCCGCTCACTGCTACCGTTCATTCGTCTCTTCCCTTACTCTGCCGTTCACTTGTTTGCATTCATTGTCTCTGCCGCTTCACTTGTCTCTGCCGTTCATTGCTCTCTCGTTCCTTGACTGCCGTTCACTTGTCTCTGCCGTTCACTTGTCTCTGCCGTTCACACTCTGTCTCTGCCGTTCACTTGTCTCTGCCGTTCACTTGTTCTGCCGTTCACTTGTCTCTGCGTTCACTTGTCTGCCGTTCCCTTGACTCTGCCGTTCACTTGTCTCTGCCGTTCACTTGTCTCTGCCGTTCACTTGTCTCTGCCGTTCATTTGTCTCTGCCGTTCACTTGTTCTGCCGTTCACTTGTCTCTGCCGTTCATTTGCTCTGCGTTCACTTTCTCTTTCCTGCCGTTCATTTGTCTTTTTTGCCGTTCACTCTGTCTCTGCCGTTCATTCGTCTCGTCCGTTCACTTGTCTCTGCCGTTCACTTGTCTCTGCCGTTCACTTGACTCTGCCGTTCACTTGTCTCTGCCGTTCGCTTGTCTCTGCCGTTCACTTGTCTCTGCTGTTCACTTGTCTCTGCCGTTCACTTGTCTCTGCCGTTCACTTGTCTCTGCCGTTCACTTGTCTCTGCCGTTCACTTGACTCTGCCGTTCACTTGACTCTGTCGTTCACTTGTCTCTGCCGTTCACTTGTCTCTGCCGTTCACTTGTCTCTGCCGTTCACTTGTCTCTGCCGTTCACTTGACTCTGCCGTTCACTCGCCTCCACAGTTCATGCAGAAGTATTTTCACACTCATAAGAACATAAGAACATAAGAAAGAAGGAACACTGCAGCAGGCCTACTGGCCCATGCGAGGCAGGTCCAAGTCTCCCACCGGCTTAAGCCAATGCCCCGACCCAGCCAGGTCAGGTTACATTCACTTAAGGAAGGAGCACGGCATCTGACCTAGTAGCACAAACTAGTCAGGTACAACTCACACCCACCCGCACCCACTCATATATTTATCTAGCCTATTTTTAAAACTACACAACGTTTTAGCCTCTATAACTGTACTCGGGAGTTTGTTCCACTCATCGACAACTCTATTACCAAACCAATGCTTTCCTATATCCCTTCTGAATCTGAATTTATCCAACTTAAAGCCATTGCTTCGAGTCCTGTCAATACAAGATATTTTTAGCACGCTATTTACATCCCCTTTATTTATTCCTGTTTTCCATTTATATACCTCAATCATATCCCCCCTAATTCTACGCCTTTCTAGAGAGTGCAGATTCAGGGCCCTGAGTCTATCCTCATAGGGAAGATTTCTGATACATGGAATCAACTTAGTCATCCTCCTTTGTACGTTTTCCAGAGCATTTATATCCATTCTGTAATACGGTGACCAAAACTGTGCAGCATAATCTAGATGAGGCCTAACCAAGGATATATAGAGTTGAAGAACAACCTGAGGACTCCTATTATTTATGCTTCTTGATATGAAGCCAAGGATTCTGTTTGCTTTATTGCGAACACTTATGCACTGCTGTCTTGGTTTTAGATTACTGCTAACCAGAACTCCTAAATCCTTTTCGCAATCAGTAGTATTAAGATCTACATTATTTAGTTTATATGTGGCATGGTTATTGTCCTGTCCAATATTTAGAACTTTGCATTTATCTATATTAAACTGCATTTGCCACTTCTCCGACCACTGCATCAGTCTATTCAAATCTTCCTGGAGTGCTCTAATGTCCTCATTTGAATGAATTGGACGGCCTATTTTGGTGTCATCAGCAAACTTGCTTATGTCGCTATTTATTCCCTCATCTATGTCGTTTATGTAGATTGTGAACAACAAGGGGCCCAATACTGACCCCTGTGGAACACCACTTGTGACGCTTCCCCACTCTGATTTCTCCCCATTTATGCAAACTCTCTGCTGCCTATCTGTCAACCACGCCTCTATCCAGGAAAAAAATTTTCCTATTCCGTGTGCCTTAATTTTCCTCAATAGTCTCTGATGTGGGACTCTATCAAAAGCCTTACTGAAGTCCATATACACAATATCATATTCATTACCATGATCTACCTCCTCAAATACCTTAGTGAAAAAAGTTATTAAATTTGTAAGGCAGGAACGCCCTTTTGTAAAACCGTGCTGAGATTCGTTGATTAATTTATGCTTTTCAAGATGGCTGCGAATTGCCTCGGCAATTATTGATTCCATAAATTTTCCCACTATGGAGGTTAGGCTTATTGGTCTATAGTTCGAAGCTAAGGACCTGTCTCCTGCTTTGAAAATAGGTATTACATTTGCAATTTTCCACTTATCTGGCACCATGCCAGTTTGCAGTGATATGTTGAAAAGATTAGCCATAGGTTTGCTAAGCTCCTCTTTACATTCCTTTAGAACCCTTGCATACAGTTCATCAGGGCCTGGGGATTTGTTAGGTATTTTATATGTAGTTATCACGTCTCCCCTAACCCTCCTGTCCTCTAGTGTCATCAGGCCGATTTCCCTTAACCTTTCTTCGTAGGACAATCCCCTTAGCTCTGGGACTAGTCTTGTTGCAAACCTTTGCACTTTCTCTAATTTCTTGACGTGCTTACCAGGTGTGGGTTCCAAACTGGTGCTCTGTGTGTGTGTGTGTGTGTGTGTGTGTGTGTGTGTGTGTGTACTCACCTAGTTGTGGTCGCAGGGGTCGAGTGAAAGCTCCTGGCCCTGTCAAAGCTCCTGTGTGTGTGTGTGTACTCACCTAGTTGTGGTTGCAGGGGTCGAGTCAAAGCTCCTGGCCCCGCCTCTTCACTGGCCGCTACTGGGTCACTCTCCCTGCGCCATGAGCTTTATCATACCTCTGCTTAAAGCTATGTATAGAGCCTGCCTCCACTACATCGCTTCCTAAACTATTCCACTTCCTGACAACTCTGACTGAAGAAATACTTCCTAACATCTCTGTGATTCATCTGAGTCTTCAACTTCCAACTGTGTCCCCTTGTTGTTGTGTCCCATCTCTGGAACATTCTGTCTGTCCACCTTGTCAATTCCTCTCAGTATCTTATATGTTGTTATCATGTCCCCCCTATCTCTCCTGTCCTCCAGTGTCGTCAGGTCGATTTCCCTTAACCTCTCCTCGTAGGACATACCCCTTAGCTCTGGGACTAGTCTTGTTGCAAACCTTTGCACTTTCTCTAGCTTCTTTACGTGCTTAACTAGATGTGGGTTCCAAACTGGTGCTGCATACTCCAGTATGGGCTTAACGTACATTGTACAGAGTCCTGAACGATTCTTTATTAAGATGTCGGAATGCTGTTCTTAGGTTAGCTAGGCACCCATATGCTGCAGCAGTTATTTGGTTGATGTGTGCCTCAGGAGATGTGCCTGGTGTTATACTCACCCCAAGATCTTTTTCCTTGACTGAGGTTTGTAGTCTCTGGCCCCCTAGACTGTACTCCGTCTGCGGTCTTCTTTGCCCTTCCCCAATCTTCATGAATTTGCACTTGGTGGGGTTGAACTCCAGGAGCCAATTGCTGGACCAGGCTTGCAGCCTGTCCAGATCCCTTTGTAGTTCTGCCTGGTCCTCGTCCGACTGAATTCTTCTCATCAACTTCACATCATCTGCAAACAGGGACACTTCGGAGTCTATTCCTTCCGTCATGTCGTTCACAAATACCAGAAACAGCACCGGTCCTAGGACTGACCCCTGTGCTCGAGTTCTCTCTCTGTCTGTCTGTCTCTGTCTCTCTATGTCTCTGTCTGTCTGTCTGTCTGTCTGTTCTCTCTCTCTCTCTCTCTCTCTCTATCTCTCTCTCTCTGTCTATGTCTCTCTCTCTCTCTCTCTCTCTCTCTCTCTCTTTCTTCTGTCTCTGTCTCTGTCTGTCTCTTTTCTTCTCTTCTCTTCTCTCTCTCTCTCTTTCTCTCTGTCTGTCTTCTCTCTTCTCTCTCTGTCTCTCTCTGTCTCTCTCTCTCTCTCTCCCCTTCTTCTCTTCCACCAATGATCATACTGAATTAATTTCTCGTTAACCATCTGTTATGCATGCTCGTGTGTTGCCCGCTAACATGTTCATGTGTTCTTCATTAACATCTATGTTCTTCATTAACATCTATGTTCTTCATTAACATCTATGTTCTTCATTAACATCTATGTTCTTCATTAACATCTATGTTCTTCATTAACATCTCTATGTTCTTCATTAACATCTCTGTTCTTCATTAACATCTATGTTCTTCATTATCATCTCTATGTTCTTCATTAACATCTGTGTTCTTCATTATCATCTCTATGTTCATTATTAACATCTCTATGTTCATTAACATCTCTAGGTTCTTCATTAACATCTGTGTTCTTCATTAAAATCTGCGTTCTTCATTAACATCTGTGTTAGAGGTACACGTAGCGCTGCTCGACGTTTATCGAGGCAACGTTTCGCTACGTGTGTAGTTTCGATCATCTTTACGAAGGGAAACGTTTCAGTGAAAGCTTCTGCTGCGTCGTATCTGTTATTGTACATGTGTCTTTATGTATCTATTGATGCAGATGTGTATTTATGTATCTGTGGATGCATATGTGTCTTTATATATCTGTGGATGCAGATGTGTCTTTATGTATCTGTGGATGCAGATGTGTCTTTATGTATCTGTGGATGCAGATGTGTCTTTATGTATCTGTGGATGCAGATGTGTCTTTATGTATTTATTGATGCAGATGTGTCTTTATGTATATATTGTTGCAGATGTGTCTTTATGTATCTATTGATGTAGATGTGTCTATGTATCTGTGGATGCAGATGTGTCTTTATGTAGCTATTGTTGCAGATGTGTATTAAATTAATATATTGATGCAGATGTGTCTTTATGTATCTATTGATGCAGATGTGTCTTTATGTATCTATTGATGCAGATGTGTCTTTGTGTCTATTGATGCAGATATGTCTTTATGTATCTGTGGATGCAGATGTGTCGTTATGTATCTGTGGATGCAGATGTGTCTTTATGTATCTATTGATGCAGATGTGTCTTTATGAATCTATTGATGCAGATGTGTCTTCATGTATCTGTGTCTATGTATCGGTATCAGTAATTACATTCAAGGTCTAATTACCTTCTTACTTTACGCTAAAGCATAACCCAAAGCCTACCCTTAACTCTGACCTGGAGAATATAAGGCGCAGGGTGATTTTCCATGATTTTTTTTGGGTCGAGAAAAAAGGAGCGCCTTATATGGCGGAAAATACGGTAGTTTCAGTATTGTAACGGAACATCATATATCTTGTTTTACCTGTGTTAATTCATAATTTAAAAAAAAAATGCAATTTTTCACAAAACAATTAATTATTTTTTCTAAAATGGTAATTTGTAGAAAAGAGCAATATTTGTATATGCAATGATATGTGGATTCTACATCCCACTTCCATAGAGGCCATGTCTTTAAGAACATTATCAACTTATATTTTAAGAAGCAAGGGTGAGAGGATGTCCCCTTGTCTTACACCCTTCTTAAGACACCAACTTAAATTATTCTTGACTAAAATAGTACACTAACACTACACCATTGCAAACAAATATATTATGGTTGCATTGTACTTCTTTTATTGCTTGGATTATTATTATTAGTAGTATAAACAATATATAGAGTGATTCCTCCATCAGTAAACAAATATACTTGAGTAGATCCATGAAAGTCTATCTTTTTCATGTAAGACTAAACAGTTTCTATCAACAAACTTGAATCGACAGCATATAATGAACCCAGACAATAATCAAAATATTTTGAATATTATTAATACTTCTAATATTAAACGACAAATGAATATCAAATAATTTCAGTGTACAAGAAATCATAAGAGATATAATTAGATGACGCAGGAGAGGTAACTTTTGGGTCTGTATGTAGAGAATGTAGTGGTGGTAGTAATAATATTGATTATAGTAGATCCAGTGCTAGTGACTATTAGTAGTAGCACTAATAGTAACTGGGATGGTGGAAGAATTAGTAATGGTGGTTATAGTAGTAGCAGTATTTACAGTAGTCGAAATCAAATTCTATTTCATATTCCAGCCTCTAGGGAGTGGAGGATAGAGAGAGGAAGAGAGAGAGAGAGAGAGAGAGAGAGAGAGAGAGAGAGAGAGAGAGAGAGAGAGAGAGAGAGAGAGAGAGAGAGAGAGAGAGAGACAGCCGTCTGCAATGCTAAAATATAAAATAACCTGAAGAATCAGTACACATTTCATGATAGGAAGCAGAACAATTTGAAGACTGAGACACTTATGCAACATATGGGAATCTTTATTGAAGAAACGTTTCGCCACACAGTGGCTTCATCAGTCCAATACAAAGTAGAAAAGAGTAAGGAGAGGAAGAGTTTGAGGTAATCAGTCCCTCAGCCTGGAATCGATGTGTTCAGTCCATCAATCTTGTGGAAAGTACTTTCCACACCTTTCTACTTTGCATTGGACTGATGAAGCCACTGTGGGGCGAAACGTTTCTTCAATAATGATTTCCATATGTTGCATAAGTGTTTCAATCTTCAACTTGTCGATTTTAAACCATTTATGAGAAGCAGTACAATATCCACCAGCTGTTCCCAAGGCCCTCACCCACCCAGTCACCTGACTGACATAATCCCAATCCCCCAACCTGACTGACATAATCCCAATCCCCCAACCTGCCTTACGTTGTTCCCATCCCCCCACCTGACTGATGTTGTTCCCATCCCCCACCTGACTGATGTTGTTCCCATCCCCCACCTGACTGATGTTGTTCCCATCCCCCAACCTGACTGATGTTGTTCCCATCCCCCAACCTGACTGATGTTGTTCCCATCCCCCAACCTGACTGACGTTGTTCCCATCCCCCAACCTGACTGATGTTGTTCCCATCC
The DNA here is from genome assembly GCA_009830355.1 of Cherax destructor. NCBI lineage: Eukaryota > Metazoa > Arthropoda > Malacostraca > Decapoda > Parastacidae > Cherax > Cherax destructor. Next base: position 41,491 of record WNWK01010825.1, on the reverse strand, counting down.
CCCAACCTGACTGACGTTGTTCCCATCCCCAACCTGACTGACGTTGTTCCCATCCCCCAACCTGACTGATGTTGTTCCCATCCCCAACCTGACTGATGTTGTTCCCATCCCCCAACCTGACTGATGTTGTTCCCATCCCCCAACCTGACTGATGTTGTTCCCATCCCCCAACCTGACTGATGTGTTCCCATCCCCCAACCTGACTGATGTTGTTCCCATCCCCCAACCTGACTGATGTTGTTCCCATCCCCCAACCTGACTGATGTTGTTCCCATCCCCCAACCTGACTGACGTTGTTCCCATCCCCCAACCTGACTGATGTTGTTCCCATCCCCCAACCTGACTGACGTTGTTCCCATCCCCCAACCTGACTGACATAATCCCAATCCCCCAACCTGACTGACATAATCCCAATCCCCCAACCTGACTGACGTTGTTCCCATCCCCCACCTGACTGATGTTGTTCCCATCCCCCAACCTGACTGACGTTGTTCCCATCCCCCAACCTGACTGACGTTGTTCCCATCCCCCAACCTGACTGACGTGTTCCCATCCACCCACTGGAGTAATACATCTCATTCCAGCTGTCTTTTCTACAGTGGTGCCCTCACGCTGGTCCATAATAACTGGGAGGTCAATATATTTCTTCTGGGATCACTCCCTTTATGCAAATTAGCCTCAAGTAAATTACCTCTGTATAATTGACCGAACGTACGACATATGTAAATGTAATTATAGTGTATACACACACACATACACACCACATACACACATTACACACACCACATACACACATTTACACACACCACATACACACACACAACCACATACACACACACATCACATACACACACACACACACCACATACACACACACACACACACCACATACACACACACACACACACCACATACACACACATCACATACACACACACACCACATACACACACACACACCACATACACACACACATCACATACACACACACACACCACATACACACACACATCACATACACACACACACACACACACACATACCACATACACACACACACACACACACATACACACACACACATACACACACAAATACACACATACACACACACAAACACACACACATACAAGAGCTATGTCTCGACCCCTGCAACCACAACTAGGTGAGTACATACGTACACAGTCTCAATGCAGATGTTTGCCATGTTCTGTACTTTGCTCCTGTCTGTTGCTGCTTTTGTCTTTTCTTACTGTTGCTCACTGTTGTGCTTTTCTTACTGTTGCTGCGTTTTGCTTACTGTTTTTTTTTACTGTTGCTGCGTTTTGTTACTGTTTTTTAAAACTGTTGCTGCGTTTTCTTACTGTTGCTGCGTTTTCTTACTGTTGCTGCGTTTTCTTACTGTTGCTGCGTTTTCTTACTGTTGTGCGTTTTCTTACTGTTGGTGCGTTTTCTTACTGTTGGTGCGTTTTCTTACTGTTGGTGCGTTTTCTTACTGTTGCTGCGTTTTCTTACTGTTGCTGCGTTTTCTTACTGTTTTTTTTAACTGTTGCTGCGTTTTCTTACTGTTGCTGCGTTTTTCTGTTGCTGGTTTCTTACTGTTGCTGCGTTTTCTTACTGTTGCTGCGTTTTCTTACTGTTGCTGCGTTTTCTTACTGTTGCTGCGTTTTCTTACTGTTGCTGCGTTTTCTTACTGTTTTTTATAACTGTTGCTGCGTTTTCTTACTGTTGGTGCGTTTTCTTACTGTTGGTGCGTTTTCTTACTGTTGGTGCGTTTTCTTACTGTTGCTGCGTTTCTTACTGTTGCTGTTTTTTTACTGTTGCTTTTCTTACTGTTGCTCGATTTCAAGCTTGAATTTTAGTTCTATTTGAATTTTTATATAAACAAATCAACCAATTTGAAAATGTTGATATTAAATATAATAATAATAATAATAATATGCTACTTAAACTATTAACAATATTGCTACCAATATTGCTACTACTACTATTACTGTTAATAATACTATTATTACTAATTACAACATAGAATCAGAGCACCTACTGACCACTATCACGTAGAGTACCTATTGACCTCTATCACGTAGTCAGAGTACCTACTGACCACTATCACGTAGAGTACCTACTGACCACTATCACGTAGTCAGAGTACCTACTGACCACTATCACGTAGTCAGAGTACCTACTGACCACTATCACGTAGTCAGAGTACCTACTGACCACTATCACGTAGTCAGAGTACCTACTGACCACTATCACGTACTCAGAGTACCAACTGACCAGTATCACGTATCCAGAGTATCTACTAACAAGTATCATGTGTCATTCTTCTCGAGTGACCCAGAATATATGAGAGAAACCTATCCCAAGTAAACACCTCACGAGGAGTGACACACACCTGCTTCCTAGGATTAAACCTGATGATCTTCCATTCTCCAGACAGCGTGTGACCCCTTCGGGCTTAGAACTCTACTATAAAAATAATGAAAATGTCTCTCCTCTTAACCCCCCATTTCTGTGTTGAAGCATCTCTCTCTCTCTCTCTCTCTCTCTCTCTCTCTCTCTCTCTCTCTCTCTCTCGGGTTGCTTGCATTTGATGCTACATTAATTTCCACGACACTTTAGTCGCTTCCAAATTAAGCTGAACAAGGAGGGGAGGCGGTGCCTGAAGCCTCCCCTCTCCCCTCATCTCCCTTTTTCCTTCCCTCCCTTCTCCCCTACCTCCACCTTTCCTGTCACTTATCTTCCCTCACCTCTCCTCTTCCCAGACTTCCCCTTATTTCAGCTTTCCCCTTCCCCTCTACTGCCCTTCCCTCTCTCTCACCATCCCCTCTCTTTCCCCTCTACGGTATGGATACGTCTTCGATATATGGACCTGAACGTTATCGTAATGTGTGTACAGTGTTGGTACCTTAGTTCTGGTAACACTGTGTTGTGTGTACTCTGTTAGTACCTTAGTTCTGGTAACACTGTTGCTGTGGGTACTCTGTTGGTACTTTAGATCTGGTAACAATGTTGATGTGTCTAGTGTTGGTATCTTAGTTCTGGCAAAACTGTTGTGTGTACTGTGTTGGTACCTTAGTTCTGGAAACACTGTTGTATGTAGTGTTGGTACCATAGTTCTGGTAACACTGTTGTGTGTTGTGTTGGTACCTTAGTTCTGGTAACACTGTTGTGTAGTGTTGATATCTTAGTTCTGGCAATACTGTTGTGTGCTGTGTTGTACCATAGTTCTGGTATCACTGTTGTGTGTAGAGTTGGTACCTTAGTTCTGGTAACACTGTTGTGTGTACTGTGCTGGTACCATAGTTCTGGTAACACTGTTGTGTGCACTGTGCTGGTACCATAGTTCTGGTAACACTGTTGTGCGTACTGTGCTAGTACCATAGTTCTGGCATTACTGTTGTGTGTACTGTGTTGGTACCTTAGTTCTGGAAACACTGTTGTGTGTAGTGTTGGTACTTTAGTTCTGGTAACACTGTTGTGTACTGTGTTGGTACCTAAGTGTCTTTTCAGACAACGCTGCTGACTATACAGGAGCGTTGTATTCTGATCCTCTCTTCAAGTTGTGTTGGATTCCCTCATAAGAAGAAGAAAAAGGGATCAGAATCCTTGTTGCAAACGCATGAGAGTGGAGAAACAGTGTGAGAAATGGTCTAGATAGATGAATCGATTGAGTCTATTAAACCACCTATTAATAATGCTAGAATTACCGAAAGAATATTATGTAAATGGGCAGAGATTCAACTAATGTGGCATTTTATTGTGAAAACTTTTCGTTCTCCAGGAGATTTGTCAAACAGTTATGGGCTTGACAAAGCTCCTGGAGAGCGAAACTTTGCAACAATAAAATGCCTCATTAGTTGCATTTAATAACAAAAAAGGCACAATACCGTGACTGGAACAATACACAAATAACCCACACATAGAAGAGAGTAACTTATGACGACGTTTCGGTCTGACTTTGACCATTTACAAAGTCACACTACCACTTCCCGCCCCTGTCTGCTGGCCTCTACATATACTCCCTCCTTCTCTTCTTTTAGTCAGTGTGACTTTGTAAATGGTCCAAGTCAGACCATAACGTCGTCATAGGCTCCTCTCTTCTAGTTGCATCTGTGTCCATTTACCTAACATAACGTCACCTATGAGGTGACATTATGTTAGGTTTGTGAAAGTATTTACAAGACGACTATGCCCCAGTCAGTGTAGGTCCCTAGGCCTACTGGAGAGATTCTCCTAAGATGTTTCCCTCTGAACTAACGAGAGAAATGATGGGTTTTATAGCCACCTCACTACCATCTTGCACCTTTCTCTACACTTGACTGAAGAAGAAACTGGCGGGCGAAACGTTTCCACAATAAAAATACCTAAATATTACTCAAGTGTCTCATTTATCAACCGTCAGAGATAGTACTCAGTATTATTATTAATATAATGAGTACTATCTCTGACAATTGGAGCACAGATTCAATTCCCTAGATCAAGAGCCCCTCACCAGCGTCAAGGAACCTTCCTTGAGGGGAGAGATAGTACTCAGTATTCCATGAAATTATAACCCCAGTAGGACGCAGCTGAGACCTGCAGCCTTCCGTGAACTTCTGTACAAGTTCAACCCAGAAACTGAACACCTTCCATGCTTGAATTCTGAACAAGTGTACTACGTGAAAATGGTTATAACTTATGTAAGTTTCTGTTCACCATTCACGTCAATATTATTTTTATTAACATACACGTTCTTCAATAACTCGTTTTCAATTTTCTGCAATAATTCTTGGCCACATTTCTCACAACTTTCTTGATCTTCAAGGTGAACTTTTCCAGTTGAAACTAGTGAATAATGAAAAAAAAAATATTGAACATTGTCTTAAATCTAACACAGTAAAATACATTGCATGAGCAGAAGCTAATTTAGTTACCTGGAGTATACCTGGAGAGGGTTTCGGGGGTCAACGCCCCCGCGGCCCGGTCTGAGACCAGGCCTCGTGGTGGATCAGAGTCTGATCAACCAGGCTGTTACTGCTGGCCGCAAGCAAACCGACGTACGAACCACAGCCCAGCTGGTCAAGTACCGACTTTAGGTGTCTTTCCAGCTCCCTCTTGAAGACAGCCAGGAGTCTATTGGTAATCCCCCTTATGTATGCTGGGAAATAGTTGAACAGTCCTTGGCCCCTGACACTTATTGTCTCTCAGTGTACTCGTGGTGTTCGTGCTTTTCATTGGAACATTGCATCTCCTGCTGAGTATTTGGCTTTCGTAGGGAGTGATTTTCGTGTGCAAGTTTGTGATTTTGGTATGCAAGTTTGTGACATTCGTGTGAACGTTTGTTAATTTCGTGTGCCCGTTTGTTAATTTCGTGTGCGAGTTTGACTTTCGTGTGCAAGTTTGTTGCTTTCGTGTGTAAGTTTGTGACTTTCGTTTGCAAGTTTGTGACTTTCGCGTGCAAGTTTGTGACTTTCGTGAGTAAGTTTGTGACTTTCGTCTGCAAGTTTGTGACTTTCGTCTGCAAGTTTGTGACTTTCGTGAGTAAGTTTGTGACTTTCGTCTGCAAGTTTGTGACTTTCGTGAGTAAGTTTGTGACTTTCGTCTGCAAGTTTGTGACTTTCGTCTGAAAGTTTGTGACTTTCGTCTGCAAGTTTGTGACTTTCGTCTGAAAGTTTGTGACTTTCGTCTGAAAGTTTGTGACTTTCGTCTGAAAGTTTGTGACTTTCGTCTGAAAGTTTGTGACTTTCGTCTGAAAGTTTGTGACTTTCGTCTGAAAGTTTGTGACTTTCGTCTGAAAGTTTGTGACTTTCGTCTGAAAGTTTGTGACTTTCGTCTGAAAGTTTGTGACTTTCGTGAGTAAGTTTGTGACTTTCGTGAGTAAGTTTGTGACTTTCGTGAGTAAGTTTGTGACTTTCTCGTACAAGTTTGTGACTTTCGCGTGCAAGTTTGTGACTTTCGTCAGTAAGTTTGTGACTTTCGTCAGTAAGTTTGTGACTTTCGTGTGCAAGTTTGTGGCTTTCGTCTGCAAGTTTGTGACATTCGTTTGCAAGTTTGTGACATTCGTTTGCAAGTTTGTGACTTTCGTTTGCACGTTTGTGACTTTCGTGTGCAAATTTGTGACTTTCGTGTGCAAATTTGTGACTTTCGTTTTGCAAGTTTGTGACTTTCGTGTGCAAGTTTGTGACTTTAGTTTTGCAAGTTTGTGACTTTCGTGTGGAAGTTTGTGACTTTCGTGTGCAAGTTTTTGACTTTCGTGTGTAAGTTTGTGACTTTCGTGTGCAAGTTTGTGACTTTCGTGTGGAAGTTTGTAACTTTCGTGTGGAAGTTTGTGACTTTCGTGTGCAAGTTTGTGACTTTCGTGTGCAAGTTTGTGACTTTCGTTTTGCAAGTTTGTGACTTTCGTTTTGCAAGTTTGTGACTTTCGTGTGGAAGTTTGTGACTTTCGTGTACAAGTTTGTTACTTTCGTGTGCAAGTTTGTTACTTTCGTGTGCAAGTTTGGTACTGTACATTACCACGTATCTTTCTCGCCTGCGTAGATCGTTGGCTTTTTAAGCGTAACAAATATTTTGTTCATGTTCTCCTCCTGTTCATTGTTCAAATTTTATTTCCAACGTTTAACAATATTTTTTTTTTACATTAGTAACATTTGAAGTGAAGAAAAAACTTTTGCAAAACATCAGTTAGTTTTATTTTTTTATTTTTCTGAAGTAATTTCAATTTCAATTGAAAGTCTGGAAGAGAAATTGAAATTGACTTTGAATTCAGTAACTACTCCCCGATAATCCGCAAACAGAAGTTAACTCACGACGTTTCGGTGTGGCTAGTTTCGGACCGAAACGTCGCCATGAGTTTCAATCTCCTCTGTGAGGGTTATTGTGTATTGTTCCAGTCACGGTATTGTGCCTTGTTGTTGTTTAATGCTCCCAGCCTGACACACACACACACAGTGGCATGGTGGCTAGCGCTCTTGCTTCATGCACGGAGGGCCCGGGTTCAATTCCCGGCGGGGCAGAAACATTTCGAAGTGTTTCCTTACACACACATATACATACAACAGGCCTAATGTCTAATCGACATGTGCCTAGGACAAAATGGTAACTAACTAACACACACACACACACACACACACACACACACACACACACACACACACACCTACCTCTTCCCCAGCGAATATACACAGTAATACACACCACTCTTGCAATATACACAGTAATACACACCACTCTTGCAATATACACAGTGATACACACACCTCTTGCAATATACACAGTAATACACACCACTCTTGCAATATACACAGTGATACACACCACTCTTGCAATATACACAGTGATACACACCACTCTTGGAATATACACAGTAATACACACCACTCTTGGAATATACACAATAATACACACCACTCTTGCAATATACACAGTGATATACACCACTCTTGCAATATACACAGTAATACACACCACTCTTGCAATATACACAGAGATACACACCACTCTTGGAATATACACAGTAATACACACCACTCTTGCAATATACACAGTGATATACACCACTCAAGGAATATACACAGATACACACCACTCTTGGAATATACACAGTAATACACACCACTCTTGGAATATACACAATAATACACACCACTCTTGCAATATACACAGTGATATACACCACTCTTGCAATATACACAGTAATATACACCACTCTTGCAATATACACAGAGATAAACACCACTCTTGGAATATACACAGTAATACACACCACTCTTGCAATATACACAGTGATACACACCACTCTTGGAATATACACAGTAATACACACCACTCTTGCAATATACACAGTGATATACACCACTCAAGGAATATACACAGATACACACCACTCTTGGAATATACACAGTAATACACACCAATCAAGGAATATACACAGTGATACACACCACTCTTGGAATATACACAGTGATACACACCACTCAGGGAATATACACAGTAATACACACCACTCTTGCAATATACACAGTGATACACACCACTCTTGCAATATACACAGTAATACACACCCCTCTTGCAATATACACAGTAATACACACCACTCTTGCAATATACACAGTGATATACACCACTCTTGCAATATACACAGTAATACACACCACTCTTGCAATATACACAGTAATACACACCCCTCTTGCAATATACACAGTGATACACACCACTCTTGGAATATACACAGACACACACACCACTCAAGGAATATACACAGATACACACCACTCAAGGAATATACACAGATACACACCACTCTTGCAATATACACAGTGATACACACCACTCTTGCAATATACACAGTAATACACACCACTCTTGCAATATACACAGTAATACACACCACTCTTGCAATATACACAGTAATACACACCACTCTTGCAATATACACAGTGATATACACCACTCAAGGAATATACACAGATACACACCACTCTTGCAATATACACACAGAGACACACACCACTCAAGGAATATACACAGATACACACCACTCAAGGAATATACACAGATACACACCACTCAAGGAATATACACAGATACACACCACTCTTGGAATATACACACAGAGACACACACCACTCAAGGAATATACACAGAGACACACACCACTCAAGGAATATACACAGTGATACACACCACTTAAGGAATATAAACAGTGATACACACCACTCAGCGAATATACACAGAGATACATATCACCCTGTGTATATACCCTGTCACTTGAAGTGTTATCATAATTAGTAATGTGATATGACTAATGACTGGGTGATATCCGTCTTCTTGTCATCACCGTTTTTACTCTCTACGTTGTTACAAGAGTCTAGCATTATTCTCCTCTTATTAGTCCTCTTCTTCTGCTATTATTATTTATTATTTCTCTCTTCCCTGCCATTATTCTAATTCTTCTCCGCTGCACCTCGTTGTTATGGAGTTTTATTGCCTCCTGTTGTCTCCCTAACTGTTACTGCTTCTTTTTATCTCTCGTTTTGTCTTTTATGACTCTGGTAATTATTTCATTATTGTGTATGTGTGTGTGTGTGTGTGTGTGTGTGTGTGTGTGTGTGTGTGTGTGTGTGTGTGTGTACTCACCCAGTCATGTTTCCGTGAGTCGAGACAGGTCTCCTGCCTCGACTCCTTGACCACTTTGAGTATAATTACCGAATTATGGTCTCTTGGGTATTATCATATCTTCTCTTGAAGCTGTGTATTAAGTTTGACTCCACCGCCTCACCCAAGTCATTTCACTTTTCAGCAAAACTTACATTTAAAAAGAAACTTCCTTACATTCCTTTGAGTTCATCTGTATTTTTAGTTTTCTTCTGTTCCCCTTAATCCTGCTCCCTATCTGCAATATACATTCCCCTTAAGATTTTCCATGTCGTAATTATGTCTCCCCTTGTTCTTCTCTCTAATGTTGTCAGGTTTACTTCCTTCAACCTCTCCTCATACTGCATTCAATTCAGTTCTGATACTTCCTTCGTTGCAACCCTTTGGACCTTTATGAACCACAGTCTGATCAGCCGGGCTGTGGTTCGTACGTTGGAGTACGTGCAGCCAGCAGTAACAGCCTGGTTGCTCAGGCCTTGACCCACCGGGAGGCCTGGTTCAAGGACTGGGCAGCGGGGGCGTTGACCCCCTAGGAAGCACTCTCCAGGTAGACTCAAGATAGGTATGTGTGGACTCAATGTTTGGCCCAACATATGTCGTACATTAAGTTTTTGCGTTTTCATTGAAGTTCCTGAACATTGTCCTGAGGTTTGCCTATTCTTTTTGCCGTAATTCGGTTTGTGTATTTCTGGTGATATGCTTGGTGTTATATTTACCCCCAGGTCCTTTTCACTCTGATACTTGAAGCTTTTCTCCGCCCATACTGAAATGTGTCCAGTCTGTCATCACCTTACAGAAGCTACTTGTTTAGCCTTATCTCTACTTTACTGAGGTCTTCCTGATGTTTATCAGTGTCCTCTTCTGTTTGTACTCTCCTAATTAGTTTTACGTCATACGTAAACAAAGACACATAGGACTCAGTCTTCTCTGGTATGTCGTTCATATATATAACGAGTGGGGAGTGGGGGTCCATATGGACCCCACATGTGTGGTACTGCATCAAATGTTTTCCTGCAGTCATTCCTGGGTCATTCAGGGCAAAAAGTGGTGGAGGCTTGAACCTCCGTCTGCTGAACTTGAGACAGACTCGCTTCCTATTTGTACACAACTAGTTGCTACAGTCCAAGAAGATGCAATTCCCCCAGCCCTGCATTTCTTGTTTTAGTTCCGTGACTCTGTCATTGAACTTCAGGAAATTTGCAAGGCAGGATTTTTTCATCCCTAAATCCATGATGGTTTTCTGTAAAGAATCTCGTTTCCATGTGTCCTGATATCCTTAATATCGTCACTGGAACTTTTAACAGTATGCATGTTGTAGACACCGGCTTCTCTGTCTCTGTCTCTGTCTCTGTCTCTCTCTCTCTCTCTCTCTCTCTCTCTCTCTCTCTCTCTCTCTCTCTCTCTCTCTCTGTCTCTGTCTCTCTCTCTACCCGACTCTTTTTTGGAAGTTCTGAATGGACTCTGTCATCACTTTTCTAACTTTACTTCCTTCAGGTTCTACTAGAGTATACCTGGAGGGTGTTCGGGGGGGATCAGTGAGCCTACGGCCCGGTCCAGGACCAGGCTTCGTACTGGTACTAATCTTTGCATTAGTTTGGCGTCATCAGCAAACAGTGACACTTAGGAGTGATTTACACCCGCTGGTCATTGTGTAGTGGGAGCAGCTAAGCTGCCATTACTGCTCCTCGGAGGACATTCTACTCGCCTAATTGTACTCACTAATTGTGGTTGCAGGGGTCGATTCACAGCTCCTGTCCCCGACTCTTCACTGGTCGCTACTAGGTCCATTCTCTCCTTGCTCCATGAGCTTCTTCTCCAGGCTTTTCCACTGACAACTCTATGACTGAAGAAATACTTCCTAACATCCCTGAGGTTCATCTGAGTCTTCAGCTTCCAATTGTGGCCCCTTGTTGCTGTGTCCCATCTCTGGAACATCCAGTCCCTATCCACCGTCTCAATTTCTCTCAGTATTTTATGTGGTCATCATGTCCCTCCTGTCCTTCAGTGTCGTCGGGTCCATTTCCCTTAACCTCTCCTCGTTGAACATGCCCCTTAGCTCCGGGACTAGTCTTGTTGCAAACCTTTGAACCTTCTCTAATTTCTTGACATGCTTGATGTGATGTGGGTTCCAAATTGGTGCTGCATACTCCAGCATGAGCCTGACGTAAACGGTGTACAGTGTCTTGAACGATTCCTTACTGAGGTGTCGGAACGCTATTCTCAGGTTTACCAGGCGCCCGTATGCCCTTGCAACCACATGTAGGTGAGTACACATACACTTGGCTGCTGGAATTTAACCCCCGTCAAATGCTTGTGGAAGGAAAAAGAAGACCGTAGACGGAGTACAGGCTCGAGAACCAAAGATTGCAAACCACACTCAAGAAAAAGGATCTTGGGGTGAATATTACACCGAGCACATCACTGAGGCGCTCATCAACAAAATAACTGCTGCAGCATAGAGGCGCCTGGCAATCCTAAAAATAGCGTTTCGACATGTAAGTGAGGAGTCATTCAAGACACTGTACACTGTGTACATCAGACCCATATTGGAGTATGCAGCACCAGTATGGAACCCACACCTGGTCAAGCACATCAAGAAATTAGAGAAAGTGCAAAAAGATTGCAACAAGACTAGTCCTGGAGCTAAGGGGTATGTCCTACGATGAGAGGTTAAGGGAACTCAACCTGACGACACTGGAGGACAGGAGGGATAGGGGACACATGATAACGACCTTTAAAATACTGAGAGGAATTGACAATGTTGATAAGTAAGACACATGTGCAACAGTTAGGTATCTTTTTTTCCGAAACGTTTCGCCTACACAGTAGACTTCCTCAGTCGAATACATAAGAGTTTAGCAGAAGCAGTAGAGATGTGAAGACGATGTTATCAGTCCATCACCCTTGAAGACGTAGTTTTGAGGGGGGTCAGTCCCTCAGCCTGGAGAAGAGTATTGCTCCATAGTCTGCAACACACTGTTCCATTTGCATATTCAGCCTTAAAGTTGTTAGAAAGTGGAACAATCTGGAGAGTGAATTAGTAGAGGCAGGATCCATACGTAACTTTAAGGAGAGGTACGATAAGGCTACTAGATCAGGGAGAGAGTGGAGTTAGTAGCGACCAGCGAAGAGGCGGGGCCAGGAGCTGAGAATCGACCCCTGCAACCACATATAGGCGAGTATACATAGGGGAGAACACACACGACTAGTCCTGGAACACATGGGACTGAACTATGAACTATGAGAAGAGACGAAAGAAATAAAATCTGACGATAAAAGAGGATAGAATTACCAGGGAAGGCATGATAACGCATACCTAATATCCGGAAAACTAGATAAACGTAAATATAGACAGGCTCTCCGAGAGGCGGGAAACGCATACACAAGGGAATACTAAAAATATACACCCAGTTATAATCATAATCTTTAAATAGGTGGACTAGTAAGCCAGTGGAAGGCGTCAGTTAGATGACCAAAACCTCCAGCTGGGGTTCATCATATGACTAAGACCCGCGTCAGGAAACACTTGTCCTGTTTCCTGAGAAACCTTTCCTAACCTAACCTAAGGAAATACTAGGAAGCTACAAGCAAATGCGAGTCAGAGAAATCTCAAGAAAAATTCCTCCAGCCTCATGGCGGGTAAGAAACAGAATGAGCAGGATAAAGTGTTAGAGACTGATTCCCTTGATATTATTAATGATAAGACTGATGTGTGAGCCACGAGGCTCGGAGGGAATGACGCGGTAACCACCAGCTGAAAGGCAGGCAGGACCAGGAGCTGAGACACGATCCCTCTAAAGATAAATTGTTGAATATACAGAGAGAGAGAGAGAGAGAGAGAGAGAGAGAGAGAGAGAGAGAGAGAGAGAACACACACACACACAACCCAACCAAGTGCAAAGTCATGAAGATTGGGGAAGGGCAAAGAAGACCGCAGACGGAGTACAGTCTAGGGGGCCAGAGACTACAAACCTCAATCAAGGAAAAAGATCTTGGGGTGAGTATAACACCAGGCACATCTCCTGAGGCGCACATCAACCAAATAACTGCTGCAGCATACGGGCGCCTAGCAAACCTAAGTACAGCATTCCGACATCTTAATAAAGAATCGTTCAGAACCCTGTACACTGTGTACGTTAGGCCCATACTGGAGTATGCAGCACCAGTTTGGAACCCACATTTATCCAAGCACGTAAAGAAGCTAGAGAAAGTGCAAAGGTTTGCAACAAGACTAGTCCCGGAGCTAAGGGGTATGTCCTACGAGGAGAGGTTAAGGGAAATCGACCTGACGACACTGGAGGACAGGAGAGATAGAGGGGACATGATAACGACATATAAAATACTGAGAGGAATTGACAAGGTTGACAGAGACAGAATGTTCCAAAGATGGGACACAGCAACAAGGGGACACAGTTGGAAGTTGAAGACTCAGATGAATCACAGGGATGTTAGGAAGTATTTCTTCAGTCACAGAGTAGTCGGGAAGTGGAATAGCTTGGGAAGCGATGTAGTGGAGGCAGGTTCCATACACAGCTTTAAGAAGAGGTATGATAAAGCTCATGGCGCAGGGAGAGTGACCCAGTAGCGGCCAGTGAAGAGGCGGGGCCAGGAGCTATGTCTACCCTGCAACCCAACTAGGCAGTACAACTAGGTGAGATACACACATCATACACACACTACACACCACACCACATACACACACTCACATACACACACACACATACACACACACATACACAACACATACACATACACACACACACATACACAACACACACTACACATACACACACACACACATACACACACATCACATACACACACACACATACACACACACACACACACAACACACATACACATACACACACACACATACACATACACATACACACACATACACACACACAACACATACACATACACATACACACACACACACTACACAACATACACACACAGACACATACAACACATACACACACACACATACACATACACATACACAACACACATACACACACATACACATACACATACACACACACACATACACACACTCACATACACACACACACATACACATACACACACACACACACACACACACACACACACACACACACACACACACACACAAACAAACAAACACACACACAAACAAACACACACACACACACCCTGATCGTGTGACCACAAATGTAAACACAGATACACAAACACACGTTTTCATAATCCGACTTCGACTCCGCCACTCAACCTGTCAGGTAAACAAACAGCGAAGTGACGCCATCTGCGAATCTATGCCTCGAGTGCCAAGTCAAATAAGGCTCAGATTCGCTGGCCCTAAGCGAGGAATATGATCCCTCTGGATCTACGTACGTAGAGTCGAAATCGGGAAACCCAGCCCACAGCAGTCGCTAGACACTCCCGGTAACTCCATCTCTGACATCACAATGGAACCTAATGTGAATACGTCAAAAACAGATATTATCATACTTAGAGACAAATTGCTCTTTTAGTGGATGCCAGAGGATAGGTGGGTCGTAGTAGCAGTTACCACCGTGCGTTTTACCCACCAACAAGTTCCTTATTGACGTATATTTACGTGATTTGACGTAGATCAGAGGAGAGGGAGGCTGGCTCTCTCGCTCACTTACAATGATAAAGGAGTACCCGTACAGTGTTGTCGCTCACGAGTGGACCGTAGAGACGGAGGGAGGGATAAATGTTGGTGAGGTCCACTAGTGTCGCTGTCGCCTCTGTTAGGAATGTCTGGAGACCTAACCAACGCCGCCGCCGCCACCACCGCAACTGGCAGGATGGTCTGGAGACCTCACCAGCACCGCCGTTGGCAGGATGGTCCTGAGACCTCACCAGCACCGCCGTTGGCAGGATGGCCCTGAGACTCCACCAGCACCACCGTTGGTAGGATGGTCCTGAGATCCCACCAGCACCGCCGTTGGCAGGATGGTCCTGAGACCCCACCAGCACCTCCGCCGCTGGCAGGATGGTCCGGAGGACAAATTGGTCATTAAGTGGCTTTGAGGTTGTGACAAGCGTGTGAGGCAGGGCCGCTATCACCCATCCCGCCTCAGTGTCAACCAAGCTAATGTTTGACCCTGACACACCACACTGCCCAACACCGTGGAGGGGAGCAGGGAGGAGGGGTGAAGGGGGGAGCAGAGGGGAAGGGAAGGAGCGAAGGGACGAGGGAAGAAAGTAGCAAGAAAGGCGAGGAAGAGTAGGGAAAGGAAGCGGGAGTAGGGCATTAGGGAAGTAGAAGCAGAGAGGGAGAGGGAAGAGATAGGGGGAAGGGAAGGAGAGATTGGGAGAGAGAAACGGAGGAGGAAGGGGGTTAAGTAGAGATGGGTAACTGGGGGAGTTAGGAGGGGAGGAAAGACTAAAGTGAGGAGAGGGGGAGATGGGCTCAGGAGAGGAGAAAAATGGACTGATGGGGAAGGGAAAGCAGAGGAGAAGCTTTGGGGTGAAAAGTTGAGGAGCAGGAAGTAAATGGTTGTGAGAAGCGAAACGTGGGATGAATGGGAGAGGATCAAAGAACTAAAATATGTTAATGAAGGAATAAGAAACAACTTGATAAAATGACAAAGAAGTCGGGACACCTGACGGCTGTCCCGAGATGATTGGTTGTAGCATCTTTAAGAATGATGCTGTACAACCCTTGTGGGTTTAGCATTTACTTGTGATTATAATAATAATTTAAGAATGATATGTACACACCTGGCAGATAGTGCTTCTTGCTTTCTGCTCCACTGTATTTATTAGCGTTATTAAGAGTCACGTAAGTCTTCTAATAACATGTTAATTTTTCCACTATAATCTACCTTGTCCATAATTACTATCGCATTTGCTTTGTCTTTTTCGTAAGGTGAAGTCCAGGATCTTTCCTTAATTCATGGTATAACTTAACAAATCTTTGAAGACAAGTGTGTTGCAGACTCAGACCTCTGCAACACAATTATCCTCAAAGATTTGTTAAGTTATACCAGTCCAAGTAAATGCAATAGTAATTATGGACAAGGTAGATTATAGTGGAAAAATGAACAAGTTATTAGAAGACTTACGTGTCTCTTAAGGACTCAAAAACCTGCACGAATCATTGCTCCTCCCTGGATCATTGTCAAGTCACAACTGAGGCGAGACAGGTGGAGAAGGGAATGGGGGCAGCGGTCTAGGACGGACCAAAACTCCGTCAAAAAAATCTTCTAAGTGTGGGTTTGGGTAGATTGGCTTAGTCCCATTTCATCAACTCTCTCACTGTATGTAAGCATGTTTTTCACGCCCCAGGAATATGTGGAGTGAAAAAAGTCCCAGAACAGACTATTAAAATATTCTAAATGTTCGCTCACTTATTCTTATCAACTTAAAGAATTGTTGAGAATCTGAAAAAGACCATAAAAGAGAAAAAATATGGATAACTCTGATTCTTATAGCATTTTAAGTTTCAGTAGTTGAGTCAACTCTTCAGTATTAGATTTTCATGAATTTTATATTACTGTTATTCAATACAGATGAATTGATGAGACACATGTGCAACACATGGGCATTTTTAGTGAGGCGACGTTTTGCCCACCAGTGGCTTTATCAGTCTAGTGCAGATAATGAGCCTGGAGACGGTGGAAGACATGGAAAAGTAGTTTTGAGGTGATCAGTCCCTCACCTTGATGAATCTGTAGGAGACAGTGAAAGATTTAAAGCAGTTCGGTCCATCAGTCGTGATGAATCTGGTTCATTTGGTTCAATCTATTCATCAACTGATGAAGGTCCTGGTGTACGAAAATGAGTTACATTAAAGATTCTCTCTCATACATTTGTCTAACCAATCGTGTCATTACGTTGTCGTGAGTCACGATTTGTCTAACCAGTTTCTTAAGCTATAGAAGGTGCTCTCTATCTCTCTCTCTCTCTCTCTCTCTCTCTCTCTCTCTCTCTCTCTCTCTCTCTCTCTTTTTTTTTACACACACACACATGACAGTGACTAAGAAACCTGATCCCACCTCCAGAAAGACTAACGTCAGCTGTGTATCCATAAAACTGGTCCAAATAACTCGCCTTGTTTACTGTAAACACCAGAGAGCACGAAGAGGCTCGATTTTCCTTTTTTTATATTGTCCAGCGAGAGAATGAAGGAATATTGTAGTGTGTATGGTATTTTAATGTTGTGATTGAAGATGGGGTATTGTAGTGTGTATGTGTTGTACTGTAGTGATGGAAGGAGGGGTATTATAGTGTATGGTGTCATTCTGTAGTGAGTGAAGAAGGGGTATTGTAGTGTGTATGGCGTCATACTGTAGTGGTTGAAGGAGGGGTATTGTACTGTATGGTGTTGTACTGTAGTGATGGAAGGAGGGGTATTGTATCAGAGTATTGTGCAGCATGATAGTCTTCATTAACAGAAGGAGGGATATTGTAGGAGAGTGTCATGTATCTTGAGTCTTCAGTTGTAGGAGGGATATTGTAGGGGGATATTGTAGGGGATATTGTAGGGGGATATTGTAGGGGATATTGTATATTAAGTCAGAGGAACTGATTACCTCGCCTTCAGCTGTCTTCTGTATATGTTTCTACAGTCTTCATATTATGTCCATGTATTGTACTGATAAAGCCACTGGAGGGCGAAACATCTACAAAGACACCCAAATGTTGCCCATGTGTCGAATTCATCATAGATTCCATGAGCAGGATTTTTGAGGTTCTCATCGTCAGATGCTGACATCCATCTGTATTCATCAGTGATGAATCACACGAACAAGGGAATATTGCGGGACTCCGGATGGTCCATATTTAATCTTAAAGACACCAATAAAAAGCACTTGCACGAGGCCCTTAAAGAGGTCTATATCTGCAATTTCACCTGTCTTGGACACTACATTTCCTTGAGCATTCTTGAAGAAACCACTGTTGGAGGCAGTGGTGTCGAGTGGCAAGCATCACACATGATCCACGAGGTTCCACTCTTTAAGTGCAGCAATGCAAACATTCGATTGGTTCACGCCGGTTCTGCTGCCGATATCGACAACCCAGAGAAGGCTCTCTTGTTTGTCTCCTGTAACCAGGATGTCAATCCTGTCAACCTTCTTGAAATCATGAGGAAGGTGCTTCTAATCCCATTGCAGAAGTGTTCCTTAGGAGGGAGGCTTAGGTTCCTATTTACCATTACCACAGCTTCCCTGTTAATCATCCTGTGTCCTCATATGGAAGTTTCACATATCGTCATCTTCATATTCTGCCAGGGCTCCCGAAAGGCCAGTGGTAGTCCGGTCGGAGATGTTGAATCGAGCCATCGTTGCAGTCACTGTTGTTCTAGACAGAACCCACATAATCCTCTTCCTTCTTTTTGGTAAACTACCATCTTGAGCGTAAACTGGATGTGACAATTCTGTAGAAAGCATTCTCCTTTTCGGCGTTCTCCTTCGGGTATTTCCTCATCTCTTTTTGCTTCTTTTTCTCTACGACTTCGGTCAATAACATCGATCTCGGCCATGAAGGATGATCAATCTTCCCTCTGGCTCACCAAGAAGGTTTTATCCTCTTAGTTTGACATGATTGTCACCACATCCTTGTGAGTCACAAAAGACTTTCTTGAGTACAACTCATAGTCTTGATGGATTTTCTTGAGCATGTCTTCTTCAAGAACCATTTTCATAAGTTTGTCTCTGGTACAAACCAGGGTAGACGTTAGGATTTTTAACCTACCATAACGCTAAAACTGCTTAAAGAATTATTTTTGTAGCTGCAGCTTCGTCTCTCGTTTTCTTCGTGTCAGATCGATATAAGTAAAAACTGCTAAGAACTTTGCGTCTGGGAGGCAATCGAACACCGGTGATGTTCGAGTCTCGGTGCTCGACAAGCCAGAAGGATGCGTGACTTCTTGTTGGTATAATCAGTTATACGAGCTAGCAGAACATCGGTCAGAGTACACAGCCTCTGCTAGGCTCTTGTTTCATACAGACAGATATCCTCAGTAAAGCTCCAACGTGTTGGTCTTGTAACAGAGAAGCTGAGTCTATGTACATTATCACTCGTGATGGTCACTGCTGCACAAGTCAGCAGTGAAACGAATAGCGAGCAAACCACAAACCAGGGGTATAAGAGACACCCCAGCCAGCTAGTTTAGACGACGTTTCGCCCAAGCACCCTAATTAAGGCGAAACGTATAAATAAAAGGTTTGATATTCTACGTGTGGTTTACATCCCTAGCTGGAACTAAGAGGATAAAGGAAGACTTTTTTTTAAATCCTGGAGGATGAATGATAAGACTTGTTTGGATTTTTAACCAGGGGAGTTAGTCACCCAGGACAACCCAAGAAAGTCAGTGCGTCATCGAGGACTGTCTGTCTTATTTCCATTGTGGTCCTTCAATCATGTCCCCCAGGATGCCATACACAACAGTCAACTAACACCCGAGTACCTACTTACTGCTAGGTGAACAGTGGCATCAGGTGTAAGGAAATAAGCCCAACAATTCCACCCTTTCCGGGCACTGAGCCACGGACACTGTATGAGGCGAGTGCGTTACCTACCAAGCCACGGGACACCTGCCAAGCAGTTACTACTCTGCTATTAAGTTCTCTCCAGACACAAACTTTTAGGTTATACAAAGTCATTTAGAGCAAAAAACTTATATTAAGACAACATTTCGCTCAAGGAGATTTATATCAAGACTTGGTAAAGCACCGCATCGAGTGAAACGTTGTCTTGCACTCTGTGCCTCTTTGTGAGACACACACACACACACACACACACACACATACAACAGGCCTAGTGTCTAATCGACATGTGCCTAGGACAAAATGGTAACTAACACACACACCAGGGATAACAGGGAAGGTACTGCAATGGATCAGGGAATACCTGTCGGGAAGACAGCGAGTCATGGTACGTGACGAGGTGTCAGAGTGGGCGCCTGTGACGAGCGGGGTTCCACAGGGGTCAGTCCTAGGACCTGTGCTGTTTCTGGTATTTGTGAACGACATGACGGAAGGAATAGACTCAGAAGTGTCCCTGTTTGCAGATGATGTGAAGTTGATGAGAAGAATTCAATCGGACGAGGACCAGGCAGAACTACAAAGGGATGTTGACGGGCTGCAAGCCTGGTCCAGAAACTGGCTCCTGGAGTTCAACCCCACAAAGTGCAAAGTCATGAAGATTGGGGAAGGGCAAGGAAGACCGCAGACGGAGTACAGTCTAGGGCCAGAGACTACAAACCTCACTCAAGGAAAAGGATCTTGGGGTGAGTATAACACCGGGCACATCTCCTGAGGCGCACATCAACCAAATAACTGCTGTAGCATACGGGCGCCTAGCAAACCTAAGAACAGCATTCCGATATCTCAATAAGGAATCGTTCAGGACCCTGTACACCGTGAATGTCAAGCCTATATTGGAGTATGCAGCACCAGTTTGGAACCCACACGTAGCCAAGCATGTAAGGAAATTAGAGAAAGTGCAAAGGTTTACAACAAGACTAGTCCCGGAGCTAAGAGGCATGTCCTACGAGGAGAGGTTAAGGGAAATCGACCTGACGGCACTGGAGGACAGGAGAGATAGGAGGGATATGAAAACGACATATAAAATACTGAGAGGAATTGACAAAGTGGACAGACAGGATATTCCAGAGATGAGACACAGCAACAAGGGGACACAATTGGAAGTTGAAGACTCAGATGAATCACAGGGATGTTAGGAAGTATTTCTTCAGTCACAGAGTTGTCAGGAAGAGGAATAGTCTGGGAAGTGATGTAGTGGAGGCAGGAACCATACATAACTTTAAGAAAAAGTATAATAAAGCTCATAGAGCAGGAAGAGTGTCCTAGTAGCGACCAGTGAAGAGGTGGGGCCAGGAGCTGTGAATCGACCCCTGCAACCACAACTAGGTGAGTACACCAAACAGTGTAGACGTTTCGCCCTCCAATAGCTTTATCAATGCAATACAAGGACTGTAGAACTACATGCTACGTAATTATAATTGATGAAAAGTATTAACGATGACAATACTTCAAATATTGTACAAGTATTTTGTACTGGAAACAAACACGAAGAATAATGTAATAATGGTATCCAATATCCACAAGTTGATAAGTAAGACACATGTACAACAGTTAGGTATCTTTATTTTTGAAACGTATCGCCTACACAGTAGGCTTCTTCAGTCGAACACAGAGATGACTATAAGAAGACATAAACAGTGTGTAAGAGGTAATGTGATTAGTCTATTATTCTTCAAGGAGTAGTTTTGAGGTAGTCAGTCCCTCTGCCTGGAGAAATGTTCAGCTCCTTTAATGCAGAGAAAAATCTGTACTAAAGGAGTGACGAACACGAGAGAGAGAGAGAGAGAGAGAGAGAGAGAGAGAGAGAGAGAGAGAGAGAGGAGTGAGAGTGAGAGTGAGAGTGAGAGTGAGAGAGAGTGAGAGTGAGAAACACATTCCAAAAATTTGGGAAGGGCGCAGCATCTCCTTGCGTGGAACGTCAGACAGGGTTATTAAAAGGTGATTATAGTGGCATAAACGACCAGCAGATATTTACATAGTCTTGGCTGACACATTCCCTTAATGAACTAAGGCTATCACAGACCCTAAACCCCTCTCATTTATTATGTAACCTGTTCAACATAATACTTCTTATGTTTTACACACGTGTGTGTGTGTGTGTGTGTGTGTTTGTTATAACATTTATATATATATATATATATATATATATATATATATATATATATATATATATATATATATCATTAGTTATATTTTACACATTATTATTTCTCTTTGTTATTTCTAAGTTAATATCAAGTTAGTCTGATATTAAAACTTGATTCCTTTTACGAAATAGTAATCACAAAATTATAAATGACGTCTAATATTAAATACGTATAGAAATATGTATGTATAGGCGTGCACACACAAGTGCACATAAGCACACATAAGTGCTCATATGAGTATACAAGTACACACACTGATGTATACATTCACAGTCCTTAACTAATTCGAGACAGTTGAGGTAAACACGGTGGAGATCTCGCGAATGTGTCCAGCAATGCGGCTCACTGGAGAGGATCTCTGGAGGGAACAAATTACAAGAGGTTTAATGTCCCCTGAAACGTAAGTGGCTTTCCAGAATTTCGCTCACTTCGCTGTAAACTCCAGTCAGATCGTAACAGTCTGCCAGGGTTTCCACTCTTCGAGACACTCTTTTGTGTGTACGCTAAAGTTTCGGTGATACATGGATGATATTCTTGCGATTTTTATCTCGCTGGCTTTCGTAAGAGTAGCGAGATGGAGTCAGTTAATGTGATGGAGAGAGAAATAATTAAAAGCCATTTAAGCCATGGGGTAAGGAGAGGTAAAGAAAGGTAATGAGGTAACTGAAAATATGTCCAAAATGAACGTTGTCTAGGATGTAAAAATCAGACTTTGTGTGGTGAAGCAGCCAAGATCAAGTCCCTGGCTTACTATTGGTCGAGCGACAATGACACCAAAACAATGGCCCTATCGCGGCCATTATAAACCTCGCTGGAGACTTTCCTGACCCTTACTGCTTTGTAATGGATTTTTATGTGGCCCTAAGTCGAGTTTAGGAAACCGATGTTGATTTGGAATTAGGAATGAATGTGGTGATAAAATATTTTTACCTTGCTTCGAGGGAAGGATAATGGCGTCGTGCAATGAAATTTCAGGATCCTGTATAAATACTGTATGCATTTAAGGAAGAACTAAAGCCGTAGGGGTAAATACCTGGGGTAAAATATGACGAGTGTAATACTGAGGATAGCGCCGTAGGATTACTCTGCGCTCCTGACACTGGACCAGGAGGGCTACGAGGATAACTTCCAGTGACATCACCTGCAGTCGTCGGTAAGGAGGCCATCACCATACCCGACGTCACCTCCAACATATATCTGATGTTTCGTGAGATTATCGCACCATCTTCACGAAGTGTACCTGCTGATACTGAATAATCGAGAATAAAATACAAGAAGATTCCAACTACTTCGTTTTTAGAGAATATAACACAGTGGAGGTATTGTTATTGTAGGAGGAAGAGGTAAACACTCACGGGTCATACAACGCCTGAAGTATGGGAGGTAATGACGTTTGAAGAAAAGGGAGGCTAACTCCAGGTCCTTAGACCAAGAGCCCTTCACAGTCAAGGCTCCCCGAGATGTGAAGAACGAGCAGAACGGCCTCAACGGTCACTATAGAAGCCAAAAAGTCGAGATCGTTCACCACACGTTCTCTTGATGATCCTGAAGGGCTCTTGATCCAAGGAATTGGAGATACTACCCCCCCCTTTATTGGCTCGAACCTGATTACATTCTCTTTCCCAGGGGTTCTATAACCCCTGGGAAAGGGGTTATAGAACTTAGCGCTTCCCCGTGAATATAATATTTATTCTCAACAATAAATATAACACAAGGTTCATAACTCCCTTTACAGAATCTTATTAAAATTCCACAAATTTCTAAGATTCTTAAGTTTGTTCTTTTACTCTGATTCGTATCTATACTGGTTAATGAGGTTTCAAGCCTATCTACTACACGATCATCATCCAGCATGTCACCTGATCACCACCAGGCAAGAATACTTTAATACCTAAAATAGGGATTACAGTGATCTCTTTGTATATATACACTGAGAGGCATACACATTTCGGTGTATATCTTTGTCCAATTAGGTTGGTTAATGAGGTTTAAAGCCTATCGACTACATCAGGGTCATTCAGGCTACATGTAACCTCTCCACCAGCAGACTAGAATACTTTAAATCCCTAAAATAGGAATTTAGGTAAACTTTTGTTATACGCTGAGAGGTTAGGTCAGGTAAGACTGGTCAGGATACGGGACAATTGTTTCCTGACGCGGGTCTTAGTCATAAGTTGACCCACCACTGGAGCTTTTGGTCATCTGACTGAGACCTTCCACTGGCTTACCCGTCCACCCCTTTAAAAATTAAGAATATAGAACTACACGTACTCTCGGTGTGTGTACTATGTAGACCAATATCAACTTGTCGGTTCAGAGAACCGACAAGTTGATTAATTAGACACATGTTCAACAATTGGGTATCTTTAATGAGGAAACGTTTCGCCACACAATGGCTTCATCAGTCCATACAAAGTCCATCAATCTTTTCAAGTTTGATGGCCTGATTACATTGACTCCAGGCTGAGGGACTGACCACCTCAAACTCCTTCTGTTCCTCACCATTCTCCTTTGTATGGACTGATGAAGCCACTGTGTGGCGAAACGTTTCCTCATTAAAGACACCCAAGTGTTACACTTGTGTCAAATTTATCAACATCTTTGCATCTTCAGAACTACGG
Source organism: Cherax destructor (assembly GCA_009830355.1). Lineage (NCBI taxonomy): Eukaryota > Metazoa > Arthropoda > Malacostraca > Decapoda > Parastacidae > Cherax > Cherax destructor. The sequence goes on along the minus strand of WNWK01010825.1, from coordinate 17,014 downwards.
TACTCTTCACCAAGACTGAGACTCATATTTTATATATATTTATACAGTCTTCTCATTATGTCCTTGAATTTGTATTGATAAAGCCACTGGAGGGCGAAACGTCTACAATCTTAATGCTGTGTTTACCTGGAGAGGGTTTTCGGGGGTCAACGCCCCCGCGGCAAGGTCTGAGACCGAGGTAATACCCAGTTACACTTGTTTCTTATTTGTGTTCAATGAAGTGAACATTATGGAAAAAAAATGAAAATCGAGTTGACACAAGCGTGCGCAATTCCTTTTAAAATCGTTCAGCACAGCACCATTCCCATGTCTATCTATTAGGGAAAAATACTTAAGAGATGAATATCAGATACGTATTATATAGTGACGCCTCTGCCCAGTCCGCTGCTTTCTTCTTGCTGCGTTTCGTTTAGTCTCCCTTCACATCGTTCACCCCGAGACTTCAGCTAGAACTAAAAAAATCTCTGGTGACGTTAAGCTTAAGAGATTTCAGTACCTAATTTCATACTGAATTTACCCACAAAGCGCAAGGAATAAAAAATGGGGAGAGATCGAAGTGCTTGATTAGAACAAATTGCTGTCACAGGTAAATATTTAAATAAATGTTCGTTTTAAGTAAGAGATTTATGGAGAGTCTGGCGATCACTAGCGCTGAACGATACTCCTTGGTCCTCACTCGGCCTGCACGGGGAGGCCACCGTCAATAAAGTCGATGTTCTCTAAGTATTAACCCGTGAAGACAACCTTAAGGTGATCTGGAGTGCGATCACCCCTGACACATCTCCCAACAGGAATCGGGTAAACCAGTTGAAGATAAGGCAACGACACGTTTATCATAGTTAATGTTAAAAATGTTCCCCTTGACGAGGGTAACCCTAAAGGTATCTTGAAGCAGAAGGATCGGAACTCCTTGTGGATACGTCTTGATACTCGCCTCCCACCACAGTGTAATCGCCGATCCTTCATAACTTTACTATTTGGTGTTAAATCACAAATGACCTCCATGAAAGTCATAACAGACCATTTCTTCTGTTTAATGATGCGTGCTTCACCAAGATGCCGTTTATATATATATATATATATATATATATATATATATATATATATATATATATATATATATATATATATATATATATATATATATATATATATACATATATATATATATATATATAACATATATATGTATATTTTTTTCGTTAGGTTCAGAATGATTTTTGCGAAATTATTGTAGACACAAATTTTTGCTTGCCTTATTCGGCAAGAAGAGCGTTGCTATTTAAGCTTAAATCGTAAGTTTTACCTATTCGCATGACACTTACATCTGCTCTACTAGTCTCCCCTCCTCACTGTTCTGCTTACATCTGCTCTACTAGTCTCCCCTCCTCACTGTTCTGCTTACATCTGCTCTACTAGTCTCCCCTCTTCACTGTTCTGCTTACATCTGCTCTACTAGTCTCCCCTCTTCACTGTTCTGTACATCTGCTCTACTAGTCTCCCTCTCACTGTTCTGCTTACATCTGCTCTACTAGTCTCCCCTCTTCACTGTTCTGCTTACATCTGCTCTACTAGTCTCCCCTCTTCACTGTTCTGCTTACATCTGCTCTACTAGTCTCCCCTCTCCACTGTTCTGCTTACATCTGCTCTACTAGTCTCCCCTCCTCACTGTTCTGCTTACATCTGCTCTACTAGTCTTCCCTCCTCACTGTTCTGCTTACATCTGCTCTACTAGTCTCCCCTCCTCACTGTTCTGCTTACATCTGCTCTACTAGTCTCCCCTCCTCACTGTTCTGCTTACATCTGCTCTACTAGTCTCCCTCCTCACTGTTCTGCTTACATCTGCTCTACTAGTCTCCCCTCCTCACTGTTCTGCTTACATCTGCTCTACTAGTCTCCCCTCCTCACTGTTCTGCTTACATCTGCTCTACTAGTCTCCCCTCTTCACTGTTCTGCTTACATCTGCTCTACTAGTCTCCCCTCCTCACTGTTCTGCTTACATCTGCTCTACTAGTCTCCCTCCTCACTGTTCTGCTTACATCTGCTCTACTAGTCCCCCCTCCTCACTGTTCTGCTTACATCTGCTCTACTAGTCTCCCCTCCTCACTGTTCTGCTTACATCTGCTCTACTAGTCTCCCCTCCTCACTGTTCTGCTTACATCTGCTCTACTAGTCTCCCCTCTCCACTGTTCTGCTTACATCTGCTCTACTAGTCTCCCCTCTCCACTGTTCTGCTTACATCTGCTCTACTAGTCTCCCCTCTCACTGTTCTGCTTACATCTGCTCTACTAGTCTCCCCTCTTCACGCAGTATTGCCAACAAGTGTAACAAGTGTTGAATAGGCAGTTAAAATGTAATTGACAACCATTACTTCTTGCCGCTTCACCAGTCTTTTGGTCAGAGTGGCAGGGTGAGTGGCAGGGTGAGTGGCAGGGTGAGTGGCAGGGTGAGTGGCAGGGTGAGTGGCAGGGTGGGTGGCAGGGTGGGTTGCAGGGTGAGTGGCAGGGTGGGTGGCAGGGTGAGTGGCAGGGTGAGTGGCAGGGTGGGTGGCAGGGTGTATGGTAGGGTGTATGGTAGGGTGACTGGTAGGGTGGGTTGTTGGGTGACTGATGGGGTGGGTGGTATTTTGGGTGGTAGCGTTGGCGGAATATTAATTAAGTTGTAGGTTAGGCGGTGTAATGCGAGTTAGTGTGGGTGGAAGGGTGGGCGGTTGGGTGGGTGGTAGGGTTGGTTTAGGTAAGGTGGGATGGTTTGAAGGGAGGGTTACATTTGATGGGTCGTATCGTGGGTGGTAGGGTATTCTCCAATATGTACTCAACTTTGTATGTGTACTCAACTAGTTGTACTCACCTAGTTGTGGTTGCAGGGGTCGATTCACAGCTCCTGGCCCCGCCTCTTCACTGGTCGCTACTAGATCACTCTTCCTGCTCCATGAGCTTTATCCTACCGCTTCTTAAAGCTATGTATGGATCCTGCCTCCACTACATCACTTCCCAGACTACTTCTTGACAACTCTGTGACTGAAGAAATACTTCCTAACATCCCTGTGATTCATCTGAGTCTTCAACTTCCAACTGTGACCCCTTGTTGCTGTGTCCCATCTCTGGAACATCCTGTCTCTGTCCACCTTATCGATTCCTCTCAGTATTTTATTTGTCGTTATCATATCCCCCGTGTGTGTGTGTATGTGTGTGTGTGTGAGTGTGTGTGTGTAGTCACCTATATATGTTTACCTATATATCATTGCAGGTGTTTACTCAGTTTCTGGACCTGGCTATGAAAGTCTTTATCATAGTTGGATGGGTATGTTCATATTTCAGGATTCATTATCAAAGGTGATTCTGTTTTTTTTTTAATGATGTGCTAACTCTAGCTCAGGTAGGTCAGCCTGTGACAGGTCATCATCTGGGTAAGACCCGTGTCAGGGGACGCTGTTCTTTAATGACTAATAATACCTATGTATGGATCCTGCCTCTACCACTCCACTGCCCACCTCATTCCACATTCTGACTACTCTAAGACTGAAGACATACTTCCTATCATCCCTGTGATTCATTTAGATTTTCAACTTCCAGCTCAAAGAATCTGTTCCTGTCTACTGTCTACCCTATCAGATCCTCTTTTTACTTCATACGTAGTTATGATATCCCTATTTCTTCCGTTCTTTAACGTCCTCAGGCTTAGTTCCCTTAATCTCTCCTTATATCTCATATCCATCAGCTCTGGGACTAGTCATGTTGCAAATCTCTTCACTTTCTTTAGTTTCTTGAGCTGCTTCATCAGTGGGAGTTCCATACAGATGCTGCATACCCCAATGTGGAACTGACATATGCCGTATATAGCTTAGTGAATGACTCCGTTCCTAGGTTCCTGAAGGCTAATCTTAGATTTGCCGGATGCGCATTTGCTGCAACAGTTATTCTGTTGTTCTGCGCCTCGGGTAATAAGCTCTGTACAGTGCTTACCCCAAAGTCCTTTCCCTTGAGGGAAGTTTACAACCATACTACCACGGTCGGGGATAGAACCCGCGATCAGAGAGTTCTATCCCCGCGGGTTCTATCCCCACATGTGGTATGGTTTGCAATCGTGTCATTACGATTTCGTGAGTCATGAGAAGGTTTACAACCTTCCCCCCATCCCGAGCCCCAGAGCCTGTATTCCGTCTACGGTCTCCTCTACCCATATCAAATCTTCATAACTTGCCATTTACTGGAGTTTAATTCTAATAGCCACTTGTCAGACCGGACCTGCAATATTCCCAGGTTCATTATTAGTTTTTGGTGGTTCTCGCCTATTAGTCTCCTCATTAGAATCACTTCTGCGATGAAGGATTTCTTTGACTCTGCCGCCATGTCATTCATTAACACAATAGTACCTGTCCCAATGCAGATTTCTAGGGAAGCCCACTCGTCACAGGAGCCTATTCCGATACCTATTTTAGGATATTCACTCGTTCTTTATTCCTGTTAAGTATTCCTTGATCTATTGTTATTCCTGTCTGCTCCTCTAGTTTTTGATCCAGTCTGTAGTGCGGTAAAATGTCAAAGCCTTCTTGCAGTCCAAAAAAATATGAAATCCAAGCCTTCTCTCTCTCTCTCTCTCTCTCTCTCTCTCTCTCTCTCTCTCTCTCTCTCTCTCTCTCTCTCACTCTTCAGGTATGTGAGACAGGATTTACTATATCCTAAGTTGTGTTAGTTGTTGCCTATAAAACTGCTCCTCACCTTGTGCTTCACAACTCTTCTCAGGATAATCTTCTCCATAACCTTATATACCATGCATGTCAGTGACACCAGGTTCTGGTTTAATGCCGCCTGTCTGTCCCCTTTCTTAAATATTGGGACTACATTTGCTGTCTTCCACACCTCTAGCAATTACCCTGTGTCGACCGACATGTTGAAGATGAAGGCAAGTGTACAGTACTTTCACCTTCTCAGGACCCACGAAAATATATTTGGTCCCACTGTATTCGAGGTATCAAACTCACCCACTAGTTTCATCACCTAATTTCCTATTGCACTTATGCTCATTACTCGCTGGTGCATTGGCTCTCTGGTATCGTCCCTATTGCCTCCGGGAATACCTCCTTTAACTTCTTGCTGACCTCACAGAATTCCTGGTCATTTCTTGCGAACTCTCCTTCCTTCTTCAACCTGATTACCCGGTTCTTTACTGTTTTCTTCCCCTTCACGTGATGTCCTCTTGATGTGACGCAGATTTTCGTTGGTATTTTGCTGTCGATGCTGTCATTCTCAAATTGTCATTGAGACTCTCTTCTCAAACATGCGCCTTCGTTTCTGGCTATTCTCATCGCTTCCTTGTTTTCCTCCATTTTTTGCTTTCTATATTTTTATTTTCATGCTTTAGCAGTTCTAGCCTCAGCCTTTCAACGCCTCAGAGTAAACCAAAGGCTCATTCTAATCATGCTTTTGCTGCTTCTGATGAATAAGATACTTGTGCAGCAGTTGGGTGCCATGGAGCTGAACTCTTCTCCAGGCTGAGGGACTGACCACCTCAAACCTACGTCCTACCTGTATTCGACTGAAGAAGCCTACTGCGCGGCCAAACATTTCATCAATAAAGATACCCAGCTGTTGCACATGTGTCGTAATCATCAATTTTTCGGTATTTTATATAATTTTCAACATATTGCTGCTTCTGTTCCTGTGTGTGTATATGTGTGCGTGTGTGTAGCTCAGCGTGTACATGTGCGTACCAGCATGCGGACGTGTGTGTGTGTGTGTGTGTGTAAACGTGATTGTGTATACGGAGGATATCAATTCATTCTTGTGTTCGTGTGTATATCCATATTCCCCCCCCCGTGTACCGTGTTACCCTCATGCTCTCACACGCTCCTTACATCAATGTTTAAAACATCTACTTAACTTGATCAGGAAGACCGTTGAAGTAGATGTCTCAATCTATCACTGTTGATGTCTCTGTCTATCACTGATGTCTCAGTCTATCACTACTGATGTCTCAATCTATCACTGTTGATGTCTCAGTCTATCACTGTTGATGTCTCAATCTATCACTGTTGATGTCTCAGTCTATCACTGTTGATGTCTCAATCTATCACTGTTGATGTCTCAATCTATCTGTTGATGTCTCAATTTATCACTGTTGATGTGTCAATTTATCACTGTTGATGTCTTAATCTATCACTGTTGATGTCTCAGTCTATCACTGTTGATGTTTCAATCTATCACTGTTGATGTCTCAATCTATCACTATTGATGTCTCAATCTATCACTATTGATGTCTCAATCTATCACTGTTGATATCTCAATCTATCACTGTTGATGTCTCAATCTATCACTGTTGATGTTTCAATCAATCTATCACTGTTGATGTCTCAATCTGTCACTGTTAATATATCAATCTATCACTGATGTTTCAATCTATCACTGTTGGTATCTCAATCTGTCACTATTGATGTTTCAATCTATCATCGTTGTCTCAATGTTTCACTGTTTAAGTAAATGTCTTAATCTGTCACTGTTGATGTCTCAGTTGACATGTCTCATTCCATCACTGTTGAAGCCTCAGTCTATCACTGTTGAGGCCTCAGTCTATCACTGTTGAAGTGGATATCTGAATCTATGACTGTTGAAATAGATGTCTGATTCTATTACTATTGAAGCAGATGTCAGTCTATCACTGTTGAGGCCTCAGTCTATCACTGTTGAAAGAGAAGAATTATGATACTCAAGGGTAAGCGCTAAACTTGTAGGGTTCAACGCCTGAAGAACGGGAGGGGATTAGATATGATCTGCCAGGGTAGGGGAAGAGGGAAGGAGGCACACCCCCAGTTCCTTGGATGAAGAGCTGAAGAAGTAATAGAAATGTAAGGTAGTCAGATTCAGTCCAAAATTAGTTTCAACTCCTTGAATCAAGAGCCCTTCACGGACATCAAGGCACCCTCCCTTAAGGGAAGGGAAAAGGTTGGAAAGTAGAAGGGGGAAGGAAGTTGCTGGTCAGGGACTCAGCAAAGGGGCCAATGTAGATAAGATGTAATTATGGCCATCAGGGCCACCAGGGCCATCAGTGCAGGGAAACGCGCTGTGATCACCTCTAATTAACCCCCTTAACCACCTGCTCATCGCGGAACTGGTCGTAACAATAGGAATAATCAAGCGGTAGCAGGAGCAGTTTGACCTCTCTTCTTGATTGGCCACCCGCAGGCCAGGATATATACACCGCGAGGTGTACGCGTCTCAGTGTCGTGCCGAAGAGGTAAAACTTGCGATTTTAGCATAAAGAGCAACGCTCTTCTTGCCGAATAAGGCAAGCGAAAACTTATGTATACAATAATTTCGCAAAAATCATTCTGAACCTAACGAAAACAAAATTCATTGTGATTGTTTATTATTAAATAATTGTAAAAATATCTAATTGACCAGTTTTACGTATTTGGCACCACATATATATGCCTTTAGGGATAGAAGACTACTTAGGCCAGTTGTGCACAAGTGACATACAGCCTTAATAACCCTCGTATAGTCGACAGACTTTGAATACCAATAAGCATTCAGCTTATTGGCAATGGTGAAGGGTAGAATATTTTTTTCAGAGTAAGCTTGCACTGGGACAAAGCTTTTGTGTTGAGCTTGATCAAGCCCTGTGTTGTGTTGAGCTTGATCAAGCCCTGTGTTGTGTTGAGCTTCATCAAGCCCTGTGTTGTGTTGAGCTTCATCAAGCCCTGTGTTGTGTTGAGCTTGATCAAGCCCTGTGTTGTGTTGAGCTTGATCAAGCCCTGTGTTGTGTTGAGCTTGATCAAGCCCTGTTTTGTGTTGAGCTTGATCAAGCCCTGTGTTGTGTTGAGCTTGATCAAGCCCTGTTTTGTGTTGAGCTTGATCAAGCCCTGTGTTGTGTTGAGCTTGATCAAGCCCTGTGTTGTGTTGAACTTGATCAAGCCCTGTGTTGTGTTGAGCTTGATCAAGCCCTGTTTTGTGTTGAGCTTGATCAAGCCCTGTTTTGTGTTGAGCTTGATCAAGCCCTGTTTTGTGTTGAGCTTGATCAAGCCCTGTTTTGTGTTGAGCTTGATCAAGCCCTGTTTTGTGTTGAGCTTGATCAAGCCCTGTTTTGTGTTGAGCTTGATCAAGCCCTGTGTTGTGTTGAGCTTGATCAAGCCCTGATAAAGAGTTGACAAACCTTGACACAGATGTTGTCCTAGTGAGAGTGTCTAGATAAATGAATCTGAGAATCGACAGGTTGCTAAATTAACACATGTTTAACACATGGGTATCTTGACTGGCTTCACCAGTCCAATGCAAAGAAGAATGTGAAGATGAGAAGGAGTTTGAGGTAATCAGTCCCTCAGCCTGGAGTCGATGTAATCAGTCTTTCAGTCTTGATAAGAATACAGCATATGCTGTATTCTTATCAAGATTGATGGACTGATTGCCTCAAACTCCTTCTAATCTTCACCATTCTTCTTTGTATTGGACTGATGAAGCCACTGGCTGGCGAAACGTTTCCTCAGTAAAGATTCCCAAATGTTGAACAAGTGTCTCATTCTTCATGGTTGAATACACTGAGAAATGTATATATTTCACTGAATATACACCGAAAGGTGTGTGTATCTTAGCGTAAATGCACCGAGAGATTTATATCAGTGTAAACACACCGAGCGTATACATTAATCCCAATATTAGGTTATCAAGATACCCTTGACTAGTGGTGCGCAGGTTACATGCAGCTCAACGGCCCTCGTGTGGCCGATAGGCTTTAAACCTAATAAACAAACGAAGCTATTGGCAGGCAGAGCCCAGCATGGACTTAGGGACCACTGCACCTGGCCTCTCCCCGCGCTGTACAATAAGCGTAATGAGTATTAGGATTTATGGCAGAGCCTCGTCACTTTTACACGATTGGATTGTCCAAAATATTCGGTAAACCTCATCACTGATGGAGTTTTATTCCCTGGAAGTAGAGGGGACATATGTCGCTCTCCCGGCTATTACCCCAGATAATGGCTTTATAGTCAAGATTAACACACTGGCTTGTAATATCGCGAGAGGGGCTTTTTGTCTGTATTTATGTGTATTAATCTTGGCTAGCTGCAAAGATTATGCTCTTTGGGGCATAACTAAAACTGAGAGAAGAAGTCGTGGTCTCAGGAAGTGTGTTGGGTCGCCAGGTCCTAGTGAATTTTGTGTATTTGAGGTAGATTCATTGGAATATGGAAAAAAGTGAAGGCAGGTAGTCTTACCAGCAACAGAAGGTAAGAGTTAAACACTGCAGTAGGCATGCAGGTTCGTGCTCAGTGACTCCGCCAGTCAGTGTACTTGTGAGCACACTGGCGGAGTCACTGCCTAATGCAGTGCTCAACTCTTACTTTATGTTGCTGGTAAGTCTATTTCTATGCTTCTTTTCTTGTGCACTCGATTTGATCTCATATATAAGTGGTTCCTGTCAACTAGTTTACCACTGCCCTGAGATATTTGCCTCCTCTCTGTACTCTTGAGTGTGAATATCATTCTGGAGAGAGTCGTTTCCCCTGAACGAATCAACCTGGATTTCCTACTCTTTCTCCAACATTGCAAGCACCTGATGTGTTGATTGCAACTAGAAAGGCCGACAGCTATCATTCAACTCCCGTATAGTTATTTTCATATATATATATATTTGAAGCACTGAGAGACAAGGGTCAGAGAAGGAGGGAGGGAGGAAGAGGTGAACATGAGCAGGAATAAGGGAGTGCACGCTGGCTCGCCCCAAGCGACCACTGTAATGTTGCCATGAGGACCATTTACATCCGCTATGACAGCACTCAGTCCATCAATACAAGTCGAGAAAATTAATCATCATTCGCTACACACTTACCAGATGACGGTGTGGCGCACGCGAACACATACACAATAATAACAAGAATGCGGTCACATTAGCGGTTTTGGTGGGTGACTTCGATCGTAGCGCAGGATGATTTGTCCTTCTAAGAGTGATGGAAACTCGATCCACCGTCCTGTAATCGAGAGAGATGTTTCTAATTAAAAAAAACATTAATTAAAAACATTAGCTGTGTCTTTTAATTAATGTTTTCCTTAAATTTAACAAAGTAGTAAAGTTTTTCGTATTGAAAGGGAACAAGAGAACATGACACCTGTAAATCCATTACCAATGCAACCTTCTGAATACTAAATTTACGCTATGTGTTGCTCCTGGTGAGCGAAACGTAGCCTCACATCCTCCACGAAGCGTGAAAATCGAAGAGGTGTTTCTGGTGACCCCTGTAACCCAATTTTGTTTGACAGATATTTTTACACAAGTGAGGAAGGCGATTATGTTGAGTATCTTCCGTGAGAGAGATATAACGAAGCTCCGAGGAAGGGAAGTACCTGCTTTATTGTGATACGGAGTAATAAAGAAGCATGTAACCAGAGAGAGAGAGAGAGATACACCTCAAATAGTTAACAGTATTCTATCCAGTGTCATCAATATATTATAAAAATTATGCCATCAACACAGGCGAGGCCTGGTCTCAGACCGGGCCGCGGGGGCGTTGACCCCCGAAACATCCTTCGGGTATCCTCCAGGTAACACGCTGGAAATAAAACAGAATGCCTAGATGCTGATGTAGGCTCTTGATCCACAGAATTGGAACTACCCCTCTCTCCTTCCACGGGATCAAACCTAATCAATCTCACATTCACTAGCATCAAGGCACCCTTTTTCCCCTTTTCTCCCCTTAAAGGGGAATTTGCTCACTACCAACTCATTTCCCCCCAAGAACTAAACAATTAGCAAATGTAACAAGAGTCATTACCATCTATTGAGTGAGTGACAATAAGACTAAAGTTTAACATGAAAGAGTCATCAACAGAACGAGCAGCCAGATGCTTCTCCATATATATATATATATATATATATATATATATATATATATATGTCGTGCCGATTAGGTAAAACTTGCGATTTTGGCTTAAATAGCAACGCTCACCTTGCCATATAAGACAAGTGAAAATTTAGTGTATGCAATAATTTCCAAAATCATTCTGAACACAACGAAAAAAATATATTTCATTGTGTTTGTTTATTAATAAATTAACGTTAACGTATCTAAAATATATTTAGTTGGGTTAGGCTAAATTAAATTACGCTTGTTGTAATAAGGTTAGGTAGGTTTTCAAAGTTTCTCTTGGTACAAAATTATAAATTTTTACATTAACACAAATGAAAAAGTATATCTTTAAACGTATAAGAAAAATTTTAGAAAGGACTTAATTTTAGATGAGTTCTTGCTAATTGACCAGTTTTACCTAATCGGCACAGACATATATATATATATATATATATATATATATATATATATATATATATATATATATATATATATATATATATATAGGGAAAAGAATAAACTTACTTCAGGAAAACTCAAGGTTCTCCTGAAGCTGTTTGAAAATTTTCTCCTACCACCCCCTATATTTTTTTATATACCTTGTTTAAAGACAAAATACATTGACAAAAATACAATAAGGAGTAAAACAACATAGATAGCAACTCAGAGCTACATCTCAAATACTTCGTCCAGCTCCCCGGCAGTGGGCCGCGTGCCCAGAATGCTGCAGGCATTTTCCCTCTTGATCGCAACACTGAGTCTCTGAAAGAGGAAGCTGGCCTCCCTGTGGTCCTTGGTTTCTATGATGAGTTTTTCACCCAGCTTTTTGAGAAACTTTAAAGCACACTTGCCCCATGCTCCAAGGGTCTCCGACCCTATTGGGATGAAGTTATAGCAAGGGGGAAGGCCTTCATATTTGCGGGTCTTCTGGGTCTCCCTGTGGCTGGCAGCTCCACCCCCTTCAGCTACGGAGTATGGCAAGTAGGTGTCTGCCATTGTGGCGGCGCAGGTGTAGTCCCAAGCAATCTGCTTACCATCCTTCCAGGGTAGCATAGTGGCTCCATCAGGACGCTTTTGACTTCCATCAGACCTCTGCACTTGGGGTTCCCATTGGGCTGGGCAACGGGCTGTGGCGAGGCTTCTCTTTATGATGTCGTTGACCTCCTCATGTCTA
>WNWK01010824.1:0-68100 GCA_009830355.1 Cherax destructor | reverse complement strand
TAGACTGGTCATTCTGTGTTTATACTTTCCCCCTTTCCTATCTTCCCATGTTCTATATATCCCGGGGTAGACTTTTCCCCAATAGTTCCTTTTTTTCTTCAAAATTTTTGTTTATTAGCCCCCTGAGTGTTTTCCCTTTGATATCTGTCCATAGTTCCACATCCTTGTTGCAGATCCAGAAACCCCTTTTCTAGACGGATGCCATTTTTGTTCCCGTGTTAATTTTTGAACATGTGACATGATTTTTTGAAAAGCAAAGGTTGCATGTGATTCTGGTTTTTTTCCCCAAGACCCTTTTTTAATGTCCCACGGGATAGGCTGTCCCGCCACCCCGCCTGTATCCTATTAGTATATGTGGGATGTACTGATTATGGAGATTTTTTACTACCCCTTTTATGTTTATTATTGTTTTTTGGTATTTATTTGGGTTTGTTCACTGATAACTCTTTCTATTTTTAAACCTCTCTGATCAGTCCTAAAATACTTTTTTTAATGTATTAGCCCTCACTGAAAATCCCCACACGGGGTCTAAAAGGATATTGTGGTAGGGGTGTATATGGTGTTTTTTAGGGGTGTATGGTGGGCCCCCTTGTGGCTGACTTCAGCACTGCCAGGCGATGACTGAAGCACACCACTCAGCCCCATCCCGCCATGCGATCCCCTTTTGTTTTAGACCACTTTCTTTTTTTAGATCACTATCCTTGTGTTTTCACTCCCAAATTGGGTTCACTAGGTCTTTCTTATTATGTCCTGATATCCTAGTCTATTCATCCCAGCTTGGGTTTAGGGGCAGGTCGCTACTGCCTTCACAACTACTGGGAATATTATGACATGATCTTGATAGTGGAGGAAAAACTAAATGCAGATGTATACACAGACTTCGCATAAATTTTTCGAAAGAGTGATGATGGTGTAATAGCACACAAAAATGCTTGATAAAGAATATTAAAACCCCCAAAAGGTTTTCAAGGGTGTTATCCTGAGTGTAAAAAGGGGGCTTGGGGCAAAGGAAAAACTGTAGTAAAACTTTTGAATTGTATTTTTCCTTCACCAAGTATTTATAGCTTTATAAACATTAAAATTTTATACAAAAGAATAAAGGGGATTAGTGCACGCCACGGTAGTCAAGGGAAACAGCAGCCAAGAGACAGAGACAACCATGAGCAACCAGCCCAGAGGGGGAAAGACAAGGGTAAACATTTAGGGGAATCCACGTCACCCCACCATTGCCAGATCCCATTATAAATTGGGGTGAACCAAGGTGCTGATCTTGATGGGGCCCCAATCACCAAAAACCCCAACAACACGGTTTTTCTGGTTGGTCAGACAGCCTATATGGGGTGTTAACCTGTTCCAATAAGGGGACATAATTTTTTCATGCAACAAAGAAATAACAGGGAAAAGGGGGAGGGTGGAATTATAACCTCCTAACAAATTGAACACAAAGAGTAAAGTAAACAAAGTAAAGTCCGAGGAAACAGTGAAAAGCTCTGCCCCAAACGTACAGTACTTCCCCCCATAATTTTCCTCATTCTTATATCTGACAAACAGAGATGTAAGTCACAAACTGTATTTTCCTGTGTCGAGATACCAGAATTTGCAAGACAGTGTCGTTGATTAAAATTTTTAAAATCTCCAACCGTACATTAATAAGCCTTACACATTGCAAACAATGCTTTCCTTATGACACTGAAAATTTATTAAATTTAGCAGAGCTGTCCCCCACATTATGATCGCCCAAACATCTGATACACCTGTTAAGTTCTTCGAATTTATTTCCCTTTGAGAACTTTGGAAAAAAGACAACCCATTTTGGCTTCAATTATTTTAACCCGGGGCCACCCTTATTTAAGTACTTATTCCTTTTAAATTTCCATTGGTAACCCTTTTTATTCCTGGTTCCTGCCACTTGATATGTTCAATATAATTTTTACTATTGGATGAATTATTATTATTAACATTGGGGGATTTTTTCCCGGAAACTTAAAGATACATCAGTCTTTATTTGTTACAAAATTTTTTGGGTTGACTAGTCAGTATTGGACAATTAATTTTGAATACCTACTCTGATTTCTTCCAAAGAGAAATATCCTTTGTGATACTTATTAGCTAACCACTCTAGAGTCTTACTATTAGTTGTTATTATTATTTTTTCAAAAGAATGCTAAATGTGCAAGGGTCATACAGCGGAGTGGGCAGGGATAGCAGGGAGTAGCAAGGGTGGAGTAGACAACGGGAGGGAGAGTTAGAAAGGGCTGTGAGAAATGTTAAAATGAGAATCATAAAGTTTGTGTAGTGAATCAGTTGCTGTCAAAACGTCAGCGAGGAGTCTGAGCCAAAGGTGAGTCCTCAGCAAGGAGGGAAGATAAAGTAGAGTGGTGACGACCCCGGAGGTCAATTCTGGTGCTCGTTGATAGACCAGACAGTCCAACAGAATATGGCTAACTAATCGGGAAACCCTGACAATTCCACAGAGTGGAACAGGTCGCCTCTTCATGAGATACCCGTGAGGAACACCAGTGTGGCCGATGTGAAGACGGGAGAGTGTAGTCTCCTAACCTCTGCATCGATTACTAGAAGATGGCCAGAAACCTAAACTTGGTTTAATAGAATGGTTGTTATGTACCATATCAGACCAACGTTGTTGCAATTGTTGTAAAGGTGGTCAGAATTACAGAAAAATAGTCTGTGAATGGAACACCTTATATGAAACTGAGGTCAAGTAGTGCTGATTTTGCAGCAGTGTCCACCAGTTCATTGTCCTGTACATCAACACTACTGGGGACACAACAGAAAATAATATCTTTGGCTTTGCTAGAGATGCGGATAACTAAAGTTGTATATGAAAGACCAAGGGATGAGGTCAATCAAATTTTTTATAGCTTACAAAGCACAAAGGGGAGTCGGAGACAATACGTATAATTTCTACGGGATTGCATAAAATTCAGCAGTAAAATGCGGGGCGAGTCTAGTAAATGCCCTCGCACACGCTGTCCGGGAAACACTGCAGCAAACCCGACACTGTTAGAAGATTTAGAACCATCATTTATACTGCAACGACATAAGAATGACACCGGGAAATGATTAAAAAAAAAAGAGCGTGAAGAATGTAGGTATTTTTTTACTTTTACGCATGGCAGTCAGGAAGAACATACACGAACTGTCGGAACCTTCCCCCTGGGAAGAAAGTTATATGTTACATGAACATTAAAGGGAGTAACTGAAGAGAAGACAAGAACAAAAGTAGACGAAGGAAAAAGGGACGGGGTAACTGAGCAACGAACAAACAATGAACCTCTCTAACATCCGTTACAATGGAAGGATTGCGAAGGTCATGAGACCGAACAAAATAGCGAAGTCAATGAGCATCACAGCGATCATTCAAGGATGGAATATTCGCCTCTGCATATGGGCTCTCACAGGTGAAGAGAGCACCGAGGCATAACTTTTAAAACCTGGTGATAGGGGGATCAAGGTTAGAAAGAGTTGCAGGAAGGCCGCTGAATATATCTGCCATAATTAGTTTCAAAAAAAATAAGGGTTGAAGCGAAGGAGAGTTCGACGATGAGCCCACCATGAAAGATGAGCGAGGGTTTTAAGGAGGTTCACCTTATGACAAGTTGCCTTCAACGAGGTAAAGAGGTTTCGGATAACCGTCAGAGTGCCGAGACCTGACAGTATCCGTTCAGGAACTTAATACAGACAATTTATTATCAGGACGAGGGAACGTCTAGTAAAAGGGAAATTTTGGGTTTAAAATCTAGAAAATTTAAACCCGAGTAGTGGCCCAATTGGAAACACTTGACAGATTCTGGAGAGAAACTGCAATGATTGACAGTCAGCGCCTGCAAAGTTATAGCGAAGTCATCAACATAGAGTGAGACCAAAATTAGATGGGGAAGAACAGACGCCAGATAATTTATAAAAAGAAAAAAAGTGGGTGCTAAGGACACCCCCCGGGGGAACCTTCAGTTGGACAAAGTCCGGGAGAGCACATCGAACACGGTTCTCACATAAGAAAAGTTGCCCGGGAAGCCTAAGGAGGAGGGGTCAATAGTAGAAAGGTCCTTATAAAAAACCATATTGACTAGGGGAAACATTATTGTGACTAAATACCACATCAAACGTCATTCACAAAACGACATCACAATGCAACTGAAATGGTAAGAGCAATGGACGATAGTGTTAGGCATCATGCCCCCAAAAGAATTGTTACAAATAGAAAATGATTTCACAGCTGGGAAAGAACTCTAATCCAAATTTAAGACGAAGAGGAAGCAAGGGCTGAAAGGCCATTGTGGCCCAGCTGCTGATGATCGGCAAAGCGGAAATGTTGACTCTAGTTCCATGTAAGAGACATTATAAGACTGTTCTCTGTTAGAGGAAAAGTCTGAAGGCTCTGACTCTTGGGAGATTTTGGGGGAAAGAAAGAGGGGTATAGATGGAGCCCTTGGGGATACGGAATGATGATTACCATTCGGTGACACGGAGCCCGAGGAAGGGGCGGGGCCTGGGGAGTCTTCACTCAGTTTCCTTTTTTATCAGACTGCACTCAGAGGAAGCTGAAGTACTAGTTGAAACATAATCCCCCAATCACGGACGACATGCGGACGCTTTCCCTTCGCTTAAAACCAAGACCCTGGTTGGGCCTATTTAACGATATCTCCCATGCAGGTATTTCAAACATCCCCACGAGCAAAAGCAGAGACACCAACACGCATTTCTGAGAGTGCTGCGAGGTTAAGTATAGAAAGGTTTGATTAAAAGCCAGAAAGCTGAATCAGCCATCAATAGACCCGTTACAACCGTTCTGGGCCTCACTAAAAGCAGTCTGACGAGAATACAGGTCCCAATTCGTCGGTTAAAGCAGAGGGGTTGAGTAGGTGGAGAATATGAATGGGAAATAAGGAAGATTGGAAAAACATCGGTCATAATCCAAGAGAACAGACCAGTAAAATTTAATGCAGTTGATAAAAACCAAACTGGAGATCGATTATAGAGAGATTCAATACCAGGATGAGAATGTGGGGAGACCCATATTTAAAACAGTGAGGGGAAGAGAATTGAAAAGAGCCTCTAATTGAATGCCAGAGAGTCACCATGAGACTTTTCCCCCCCAAAACCCAGAAATGGTGAGAAATTGCCTAAAAGAAGTGGTGAGATAATAAGAAACTATAAATGCAGCATCTGGAGATACAAGAACAGACTAAACAATTATTAAAGTAGTGAACTGCAGTGTAATGCAAAGATGTTAGGGAGAAATTCAAAAAGAAAAGAACTGTAATTACAATTTAGCTATTGATGAAATAGACTTCACAGCCGTCCCCAACGTCGTTATAGGGGGTATCCTTTCCATCCCCTTGGGTCAAAAAAAAATTTGTATTAGTTAAAATTATGCCCAGGGGAGCATATTCCCATATATCAGTCAGTTAAGGGACTGAACTGATATAAAGGGACTAAAGTCCACATATTACCGCCGTCAATAGATAAATTTTGTTGCCCTTGCCACACAAGAACTGGCAGTCCCCTGCCCAAAAGAACATCAAACTACCTTGCTCGTTGTAACGGAGCAATGGGGTTACCCTCCACCATGAGTCACCTTTCTGTTCGGAAGAACCCCTGGATTGTCTCACTTTGTCTTTTAGCAGTATTAAGAAGTTCGCACACTTTCTGTATTTTATGATTAATTATACTAAACGCGTGAACGGGAGCCTATCCGATCGGCATTAGTGGGAGATTGATAAGAGATCGAGACACAAATGTTCCTTGTTAGGTCAAATCACGTGCTGCAAGCCATTCTTTGGGTTTTTCTTAAGCACCTAATGCCCCTTCTCCGCTCCTGTTGGTTTGCCCTTTTTCCCGCTGCCCTCATGTTAAACCCAAAAAGCAATGCAGAATGCTTGATTTCTTGCTATCTCTAGGCCCGGGCCCACTGTGTATGTATCTTTAACATGATAATAAAGTGGGTGTAGAATGTCCTTAGTTTTCCTACTGCAGTAAAGAGTAATTTTCAATCATTAACTCATTTTTTGGGAACACTGGTCAGCCATGACATGTCTTACTGGCATTTTGGGGTCCATACATCTTGTTAAAATTAAACTGTTGACCGGGAACCCAACAGTCATGTTCCATTTTTTTCTAAGGGCTAGGCCCTGAAGGACTAAAAGGGCTGAAAGATGATACCCCCCTCTTTTGGAGAATTTTCTCCACACGGGGGGCAGTGGGGTTCACTGAAGGTGAACTATTCATCGCAAAATTAAATTTTGATTTTTTCATTTGCCACCACTGCTGCTTCCCTTTTTCTGAACAGTTTTAGTCTGGGGGTTTTCCCTGGAGAATCACTAATTTTATTTTTTTTTCAACATTTTGCTTAATTCTAATGGCACTAATTTATCTATTGTCCGCTTATTCACTACACCTTGCTCAAAACATAAACCCGTCCTGATGTTTCCATTTGTATCGGGATTATGTTCACAATTTTTCCAAGAGGCCATTGGGACCTCGCACCATCATTGTTAATAATCACTATGTCACCAAGTTTTAGAAACCAAAAGGCTTTAAATTTTGAATTTCCCAGAAAAAAATACCTCAATTATAAATGAATGAGGTTTAAATAACCCATCACTACCACTGAATAATGAAAGTTTATCATGTTTAATAACTGCAGACTCGATAATATTTTTTTTCAGCCGTGAAGTACATGGAACAATGACTTTACCTCAGCCCACTTAGCAAGATTATCACAGACTCGTGTGTGGTTGAATATCTCACTAGATTCTTGAGCTGTCCTTACGAATACTGGTGTTGAGTGATTCTAATATTTAAAGGTTTGCCCTTTTGCTCGACATAGGATAGGGTACATCCTGACACTCAGTCCTGTACACACCATCTACGCCATGTTTTGGAGAATTCTTGATCAGCATACTCTTAACAGTCCGTGAATTCTTAAAAACAACTGTATATTGAGTTTCTTTAGGGCATATTGCAGAACTGATAAATTCTTAGTGTATGGTAGAATAAACAAATTCTTGTTATGAAGATTCACGTTCAGTCCTATGATAAGTTTTTCTTGCTATCAACAAAATGGTCTCTACAAACTCCTTAGGGAACATAGCTTTGTAGCAATGTCAAATATTTTGCTAATTTCCTCATCTAACAACTCAGGGCTACACACTCTGTAAGCTCAAAAATATAGTGAGAAACGCACTTCTTTTACTCTAGTTTCATAATTGGAATAATAGTGGATGTATGAACACACGTTAGTGACCTTCCTATATACTGAAAACTTAAACATTCTATCGACATTGTGGATGAGAACATCTAAAAATGGAAGTTTAAAGTCCACTTCTTTTCTACTGTAAAGTTAATCGAGGGACAAGAGAGTTTAGTCTCAGTAAAAATGTATTGAGGTCCACATATTCGCCAAAAAGACACAAGATGTCATCCACATATCTGAACCACTTGGCTTCACGAGGCAGAATATCTTTCAACAGCTTACTCTCAAAGAACTCCATATACAAATTGTTCAATTGTGTAGACAATGGATTTCCAATAGCCATTTCCTGCCTTTGAGAAAAGTATTTCCATTTGAACTCAAACTTGCAATCAGCCACACAACTTAATCAACCCAATAATAATGTTCTTATCAAATAGCACGGGGAACTCATCTAGTTCTTCCTCGAAATAATATAACAAATCAGGGACAGGTACACGAGTGAACAAAGCTGTGACGTCAAAACTTACTAGCGTAGTAAGCCACCGATCCTACAGAGCTAATGATAGGTCAGGCTAATGATAGGTCAGGCTAATGATAGGTCAGGCTAATGATAGGTCAGGCTAATGATAGGTCAGGCTAATGATAGGTCAGGCTAATGATAGGTCAGGCTAATGATAGGTCAGGCTAATGACAGGTCAGGCTAATGATAGGTCAGGCTAATGACAGGTCAGGCTAATGATAGGTCAGGCTAATGACAGGTCAGGCTAATGATAGGTCAGGCTAATGATAGGTCAGGCTAATGACAGGTCAGGCTAATGATAGGTCAGGAGCTCACATTGAAAACAATATTGATCTTATTAACAAATTACTGAAGTAATGTTTTTATTGAATTAATTTAGATTTAGAGAGGGTATAGTAAAGCACTGATTTATCAGATACATGAGTGGGAACTGTTAACCATGAACAGAATCTACCAAGCATGAGATAGTACGCTTACTGCAGTACTTTTTCTTATATTATGTTGCTGGCAGTAGCTACGTTGTTCTACACACTAAAATAGAGAGAAACGTTATTCTACTAAATGTTTGTTCGTATATTAATCACGGTGACAGCTCCCAGCTACGCCCAGCCAGTGTCTACAACACATTGATTCAAGTAGTCAACAAAATAGCTTTTCTTCATAAGTCTTTTCACCAAAATCATCACAAGGGAAGTATTGATGCTGGCGTTGATGACAGTGCTGATACCAGTGTTAGTCTAAGCTGATGGCGGTGTAAAGGGATCTTTCCAACCAGTCTTTAAGTCTGTGTTGTGGCTTCTATTTTACCAAGGGATTTAAATAATGCGTATATTCCATTTTTTTAAGACAAATTTGTCACCAAAGAGCCAACTATCTTAGCCTGGATAGAGGAAAGAATTCTGTCCACTTTCGAAACCATAGTAGTATGCAGAGTTATATCCAGTGTTGTTTACAGTATTTTAGGCAGTGTTGAGCACATTAACTTCACCATTAACTTCACCGTCACCTCCTGTGACCTACAAGCAAGAGGATACATGATCACCTTCACTGACACACACAACATGTACGGTCGTGGAACACAAGAGGATACATGATCGCATACACTGACACACACAACAGGTACGGACGTGGAACACAGAACACAAGAGGATACATGATCGCATACACTGACACACACAACAGGTACGGTCGTGGAACACAAGAGGATACATGATCGCCTACACTAACACACACAACAGATACGGTAGTGGAACACAAGAGGATTCATGATCGCCTTCACTGACACACAACAGATACGGTAGTGGAACACAAGAGGATTCATGATCGCCTACACTGACACACAACAGATACGGTAGTGGAACACAAGAGGATACATGATCGCCTTCACTGACACACACAACAGATACGGTAGTGGAACACAAGAGGATACATGATCACCTTCACTGACACTGTGATGGTAGTAAAACCAATATTGAAAAAGCTCAGGATACGTTAAATAGCGTTATTAAAGTGTCAGCTTTTATAGTGGTATGTTTAATCACAGGATGGGTAATGCTGCCCAGTAAACTCTCCCTTGAGGAAAAATAAAGAAAAGAAAACGTAAGAAAATTCTTTATTTCAAATCGTAATATCTTTACCAAAGTATGTTCACTTGGAGATTAAAATTATTTCCCATTACATCGCCTCTAATGCTTTTAGGACAAATGTAATGAAACTAATTTCAAGTAGAGAACATAAATTCTCATTAATCACGACCTACCAAGTCAAAGTAGAAATTGCTTTTCATTACTTGGACTTTTTGACAACAAACTATATCACTAAGAAGTCATTAGTAATGTAAATGATTCTCATTAGTAGAGTGAAGAAAGATTTATGTCACTAATCTGCAAAAATTAATCTGAAGATTACTAACTAAAGAATGCATTTTCTGGTAGACTCCAAACTTTCAGCGTTGGTAGCCTTTCTAAAACAGTTTTGCATCAATATAAATTATAATCTCTCAAAGTTATGTAATAATTGAGTTTCCATGAAATAAATAAAGATTGCTTCTTCTGACTGCCTTCTAATAATACACTCTGGTTTATATTTGCTTCTTCTGACTGCCTTTTAATAATACACTCTGGTTTATAATTGCTTCTTCTGACTGCCTTCTAATAATACACTCTGGTTTATAATTGCTTCTTCTGACTGCCTTCTAATAATACACTCTGGTTTATAATTGCTTCTTCTGACTGCCTTCTAATAATACACTCTGGCTTTGAGGGGGACTTGAGCTAGAGTTCGTCACGGCCATGCTAGCTGGAGATTCGTCTGTAAAAACTTGCATTTGTGGACACAGTGGTGCCTTTGCTAACCTTCCTATGGTGTAGAAATATACCTAGTTGGATGAATTTTATTGAAAGCTATTGCTCGGCCCATAATACACGTCTAGAGTTTAGATCTCTCTGACCTCGGGTTCTGAACCCACCGTGATATGCGGTTTGTTTGAATTGTTCATTCGATTTCTATCAATACACTCTGGTGTATAATTGCTTCTTCTGACTGCCTTCTAATCATACACTCTGGTGTATAATTGCTTCTTCTGACTGCCTTCTAATCATAGACTCTGGTGTATAATTGGAATTATTTTTTATTTGAATTTGGGCTGAGTAAGACAAAAAGTAATGTCGAGCTGCTTTGGGGATTAGCGTGGAGGGTTACAATCATGGCTTGCTTCTGCAGTGTTTTAAAATGTGAGGTTGGAGTGTTGAAGGAGGAGGTCCTGCTTCTCCAGGAGGAAATTAGGAGGCTGAAGGTTCACCTCGAGGAGGATAAAGGGGGATAGGAAGAAAAGGCTACCAGGAGTGAGGTGCAGTCCAGCACCTGCTACAAGTGGCGAGTGGTTCCCAGTAATGAGAGGAACATCAAAATAAGGAAAGTTAAGAGAGAAGATTTGAAGGTAGGAAATCGCTTCTCTGTTCTTCAGGATGAGTGTACTCCAGTGGCCAGTGACGGTAAAGGTACTACTTTCCCTGCTAATAGAGGTAAGCGAATCCTTGTGGTAGGTGACTCACAGGTAAGATATATGGACTGCTTTCTGTAATAGGAATAAGAAGGTGAGAGAGAGGGTGTGCTTCCCTGGTGCTGGTGACATAGTCAACAGGATGGATAACATCATGTCAGGTAATGGGAACAAGCCTATTATCTGTCTCAGTGCTGGTGGAAGTGATATTGGGAAGGGTAGGAGATAAGAGTTGCTAGTTAAGTACAGGTCAGCTATAGATCTAATTAAGTCTAAGGGAGGGGTCCCAATCATATGTAGCATCTTGCCTACAAGGGGAGTGGGACATGAATGGTTGTCTAGGGCAATTGGTGTAAATTGCTGGCTAGACAGATACTGCAAGGAACTTGAAATCCCATTCATTGACAACTGGGACAACTTTTATGGCAAACATGATATGTATGCAAGGGATGGGGTACACCTCTCTGGGGCAGGGGTGGTAGCACTTGCCAACTCGATCGAGAAAGCCATTGCTGATATGTCTAGGATTTTCAACTGATAGAAGATAGAGGAATGGGTGTGTGTGGGAAACAGTCAGTTTGCAACACTAGGGCTGAAAACAGTAAATGTATGAAAGACATTCATCATAAAGTTATAAATAAAGACAATGGATCAGGTCAGCAAACAAAGAGGGACAGCAGAGAGCAGCGAGAGACTAGCTCCCTTAAGGTTTACTATACTAATAGCAGGCGTGTAAGAAATAAGATAGATGAGCTAAGATTAATTGCAATTGCAGGAAACATAGATATTATTGCTATAACAGAGACCTGGCTCAATCTGAAAGATAGAGAGATGCCTTCTGAATGTCACATACTAGGCTATAAATTATTCCACACTGACAGGGTCAACAGGAAGGGTGGTGAAGTAGCGATGTATGTCAGAGACAATTTAAACTGTTGTGTTAGACAAGATATAAAATTAGAAGCGTCAGCCACTGAATCTGTTTGGTTATAGCTTCTTGAGGGCCGTGAAAAAACTAATCTTGGGTGTGATTTACAGGCCCCCAAATCTTGATAGGGAGTGCAGTAAACTTCTATGGGACGAAATTCACAAGGCGCCTAGATATGAAAATGTTGTGTTAATGGGAGATTTTAACTTTAGACAAATTGATTGGAACAATGTAATAGGAAATCTTGAGTCTAGTGACTTTCTTGATACGGTTCTGGATTGCTTTTTAAAACAGTTTGTGACAGAACCAACTAGAGGAAACAACCTGCTTGACTTGGTTCTTGATAACAAAGAATCACTAGTTAATAACGTTGAGGTTAATGATGAGCTTGTGGAAAGCGATCACAAATCACTTAGTTTCAATATATCATGGAATTACCCAGATAACAGCAATCAAGTCTCTGTCCCAGACTTTCGCTTGGCCGACTTCATGGGACTCAGAAATTACCTGGGTGGGCTTAATTGGGATGACCTTACTATGGGCCAGGTAGGTAGGGCTGGTTGCCAGTATCACGTATTTCAGAGCATAGTTTTAGCTGCCCAGACAACTTTTGTTCCGAGTAGGGAAATTTGATCTAACAAAAATGATCACAAATGGATAAACAATAGATTAAAACATCTCAATGGTCAAAAGAGAGGCATATATAGGCGTATCAAAAGAGGGAAAGGGCAGTTAAGAAATCAATATATACAATTAAAGAGAGAAATAAAAAAAAAGAAATAAGAAAATCAAAAAGGAATTATGAGGCCAAAGTCACAAGGGATTCGAAAACTAACCCAAAAGGGTTCTTTCAGGTATTCAGAAGTAAGATTAGGGACAAGATAGGCCCATTTAAGAGTAACTCAGGTCTGATCACTGACAGTGATAAGGATATGTGTGAACTTTTCTGTGCTTACTTCCTCTCAGTTTTTACTCAGGAAGATACTAGCGAAATTCCAGAAATAATAAATTATGTAGAACAGGACGATAATAAACTATGCACTATTGGGGTAACTAGTGACATGGTCCTCAGACAAATTGAGAAATTAAAACCTAACAAATCCCCAGGCCTTGATGAACTGTTTGCAAGGGTTTTAAAGGAATGTAAAGAGGAACTAAGAATACCTTTGGCTAATCTTTTCAATATATCACTACAAACTGGCATAGTGCCAGACAAGTGGAAAATGGCAAATATAATACCTATTTACAAGGCAGGTGACAGGTCCTTAGCTTCGAACTGTAGATCAATAAGCCTTACCTCCATAGTTGGTAAATTCATGAAATCAAAAATTGCCGAAGCAATTTGTAGCCATCTTGAAAGGCATAAATTGATTAATGAATCTCAGCACGGTTTTACTAAGGGGCGTTCCTGTCTTACGAATTTACTAACTTTCTTCACTAAGGTATTTGAGGAGGTAGATCATGGTATTGAATATGATATTGTGTATATGGACTTCAGTAAGGCTTTCGATAGAGTTCCACATCAGAGGCTGTTGAGAAAACTTAAGGCACACGGAATAGGAGGATATTTTTTTTCCTGGGTATAGGCATGGTTGACAAATAGGCAGCAGAGAGTTTGTATAAATGGGGAGAAATCAGAATGTGGACACGTCACAAGCGGTGTCACACAGGGGTCAGTTTTGGGCCCCCTGTTGTTTACAATTTACATAAACGACATAGATGAGGGAATAAATAGCAACATAAGCAAATTTGCTGATGCCACCAAAATAGGCAGTCCAATTCATTCAAATGAGAACATTAGAGCACTCCAGGAGGATTTGAATAGACTGATGAAGTGGTCGGAGAAGTGGCAGATGCAGTTTAATATAGACAAATGCAAAGTTCTAAATGTTGGACAGGAAAATAACCATGCCACATATAAACTAAATAATATTACGGATTGCGAAAAGGATTTAGGAGTTCTGGTTAGCAATAATCTGAATACAAGACAACAGTGCATAAGTGTTCGTAATAAAGCTAACAATCCTTGGCTTCATATCAAGAAGCATAAATAATAGAAGTCCTCAGGTTGTTCTTCAACTCTATATATGTAGATGAATGGTTCAGAGAACCGACAAGTTATAAATTAGACACATATGCAACACTTGGTTATCTTTATTGAGGAAACGTTTCGCCACACAGTGGCTTCATCAGTCCAATACAAAGTAGAAAGGTGTAAGGAGAGGATGAGTTTGAGGTAATCAGTCCCTCGGCCTGGAGTCGATGTGTTCAGCCCATCAGATTGATGGACTGAATTCCCGAAATATTGAAAACTCACTTTTTTATTGCGTTTCGTAAATTTTCGTAGATTTGTGACAACTAAAATACTGTTTTCATTATTATTCTTAAGATCATGTCTTCCACTAATGTCCTCGAAGACATTCGTTTATAACAGGGGGGGAACAAGTTCTTCAATAAGAAAAACCACATATATTACTTTTCATACATTTCTGAATGTTAAGAGCCACAGAAAATATTTTTAAATTGTATTTATAAATAATAAAAAATACAAGTATATAGAAGTCTTATTCACTAAAGCAGAATATGTTTAATCGTCGAAGATTTTGAATCTTCATTTTTGCAAGTTAATAGTTTAAAACTGGTGAGTGGATAAAGGGGTTTAGATGGCTGTTAGTGAGTGGTGTTAGTGAGGTGGCTGTTAGTGAGGTGGCTGTTTTTAGTGAGGTGGCTGTTAGTGAGGTGGCTGTTAGTGAGGTGGCTGTTAGTGAGGTGCTGTTAGTGAGGTGGCTGTTAGTGAGGTGGCTGTTAGTGAGGTGGCTGTTAGTGAGGTGGCTGTTAGTGAGGGGCTGTTAGTGAGGTGGCTGTTAGTGAGGATAACACGATGGTTTGACTTGATATATTTCCTTACAAAGAAGAGAGATTTACGACAGTAACTTGTCCGAGAAACAGAGTAATCGGAAGTCAGTTCTCTGATGGTTGTTATACTTTGCTTCTGGGATATATTTCAAAAGTCAATTAGAGATGAACTTTTATGTACTAAATTCAAACCCACATCTTTCTTTAGCTCAATGATCTCTGTTTCTGTTGAAAAGATAATGTGAATTACCTGTATACATGTATATATCAAATATTCTGGAAAAATAAACACATACGCAGTATAATGTGATCCTTTATTGACAACGTTTCGCCCACGCAGTGGGCTTTATCTAGTCACATTATACTGCTTATGTGTTTATTTTTCCATTGTGTCGGTATTTTATACCATTTATTTCCATAAAATATTCTAATATTGGTATGTACTATACTACTATAGATTATTAATGAAAATTTTAGGAAAAAACGACAATAAAACCCAGTATTGTCTTGGGAGCCGCACAGAGTAGCTTCGTAAGCCGCATGCGGCTCACGTCTGGTATATAACTTCAAAACGCCTTATCCAATAAGCTTCAAATTTTGAACCTTGATGGAACATAATAAAAGATTTCTGGAAATAGTAACAAGTGCAGCTGTCCTCTAGTTACGTATGTATGAACCTTTCCTGGTTTTGGTTCCCATGGGATAACTATAGAATGCCTCTTCTGGTCGGCTTCAACTTTTCCACACTGGTGTACTCTTCTCACAATGAGGTTGGTATTGTTAGTGGATTATGTAGCTGATATCTGCCTCATTTTTATTTTCTAAATGATAATGTATTATTTTCCAGTAAATAACCTGAATTTGTCTCTTCTCATTGGCATCACTTTTTATTGACTGATGCTTCTTACAACATGGACAAAATACTGCTGGATTTAGGCTGCGTAATTGCAAATTTATTAAATTTATTTGTTAATAAACTGTTTTTGTTGGATTCTGTGCAATAACTGTAGAATGCATTATCAGACTGATTTCAAACTTTAATAATATTTGTCTTGATTTTGGGTTTTGTAAGTTTTAATTTGGCCTTTTATTAAGAAAAATTGGATTCTGTGAACTGAATTGTCTCTTCTGCTCGACCATAAACATTCAATGTTGGTGAATCATGTTTAGAGTAATGTTTCAATTACAATCAATGTTGAAGAAATTCTGAAAATGAAAATGCAGATTTTCAAACAATAAATTGTTAATTCCTCATCAGACTACCTTCAAAATTTTAATGCCTGTAACATGATAAAGCAATTTCTGACCGGCAGCAAAATATAACTTTCGGTGTATTTTGAGAAATTGATCTCCGTGAGATAACTAGAGAAAGCCTCTTCATATTAGCTATATTCAAAGTCAGCGATCATTAGCGGAAGATTTACATAAATTTTGGACTGTATAAGACTTAATATATCTTTTTTTTAGAAACTGGGATATTAATTTCGAGGCAATATCTTCTGGTTAGCATTTAGCTTCATTAGAAACTTTTAATGCACTTTCCATTAATGCTATGACGTGCGTTAAGGTAAAGGAGGCTGGGGTTATGTAGCAGAATCTCGCAGCCACTCTAATGTATCTAAATTTTATATGTTCGAAATGTGCTAAATACTTTAAGTAGTAAACAAGTACTAAGAACAATAGCAAACATGACAAAAGGTCAGTTTAAGTCAGATATATTTTCCGCCAAACAACGAGAGAAAAAGTAAATAATTAAAGAGGATTCTGTGGCAAAAAAAAAAAAAAAAAAAAAAACTATTTGAAATAATCAGAATAATTGAAGGTGTTGAAATTGGAGACCGTAGAAGACAAAGACCTCTAACCCTCACCCTTCTGTACACAGAAGACAATGCAAGATGAGGTAATCAGTCCCTCAACCTTAGTCCTGATGATTCTGAAACATAGGCAGCAAGATAGATTCTTATATACTGGAGTCACTTGAGTACAACAATGGAAGTCACCGAAGTTAGTTTAGAGTTTTCTTGAAACGATGTAACATAATTAATTTGTGATCCTAATAAAATAAAATAAAGAGATGACTTCCTATTTAAAACCTCTTTTTTGACTATCAGTCCAATAGAGGGACTTTGATTCCAAAAACGCCAGGCCACATTTAGATTACTTTCCATGCACGCAGTTTCGTGTTGTAAATGTAGTGTGATTTATGGCACAGTGATTATATTAAGTGGAAAAAGTATTTGCCTGTTTGTTTTATAGTCGAGAAGACAGAAGAATCTGAAAATTTGTAAGTTAAGATTTTTTTATATTTAATTAAATTATATCATAAGTTTGAACATAAAACACTTTATGTATTTGTAACTAACACACAATATATTCTAACCTTTGGCCACAAAAATATAACGAGGTATGTCACGAAACAACTAAAGTGGCAAATTGTTTTAATTCCTACTACACAACTGTCGCATCAACACTAGTAAGTAAACTACCAACTGCATCAAATACCTTTAACTCTGACTCTGATAAGTTTAAAACATTGTATACCAATAAAGGAGTAACTCCAAACAGTTGTCAACTAGTAAGTGTATCTCATGACTTCGTGCAAAAAGACCTAAGCAGGTTAAACCCAACTAAGAGCACCGGCCCTGATAACATCCTAGCTAAGTTCCTGAAAGATGGTGCCTCTGAATTGTCAATCCCCATTGCTCATATAATAAATTTATCCATCACCACTAACACCGTACTGGAGGGGTTCAAGGAGGCCAGAGTTACTACTATCTTCAAGAAAAATATTAGGTCTGATGTCAGCAACTATAGGCCTGTAGTATACTCAGTGTAATATCCAGAATTCTAGAGAGGGCGGTGTACTGTCAAGTATCTTAATTAATTACAACAACATTTCCATAGTTACCAATGAGGCTTTAGGAGATCTTACTCAACCGACACCTACCTGGAGTCTACCTGGTGGGCATTCCAGGGATCAACGCCCCCGCGGCCCGGTCCATGACCAGGCCTCCTGGTGGATCAGGGCCTAATCAACGAGGCTGTTACTGCTGGCCGCATGTAGTCCAACGTACGAACCACAGCCCGGCTGATCCGGCACTGACTTTAGGTATCAGTCCAGCTTCCTCTTGAAGACAACCAGGGTCTATTGGTAATTCTCCCTTATGGCTGGTAGGAGGCTGTTCAACAGTCTTTGGCCCTGGACACTTATTTTGTTTTCTCTTAGTGTACTAATGGCGCCCCTACTTTTCACTGGGGGTATGTTGCATCGCCTGCCAAGTCTTTTGCTTTCGTAGGGAGTGATTTCTGTGTGCAGATTAGGGACCAGTCCCTCCAGGATCTTCCAGGTGTAGATTATGATGTATCTCTCGCCTGCACTCCAGTGAGTACAAGTCAAGTGCTTCCAGGCATTCCCAGTAGTTAAGGTGTTTGAGGAACTTATATGTGCAGTAAAGATTCTCTGCACATTCTCTAGATCTGCAATTTCACCTGCCTTGAATGGGGATGTTAATGTACAGCAGTATTCCAGCCTAGAGAGAAAAAGTGATTTAAAAAGGATCATCATTGGCTGGCATTTCTTGTCTTGAACGTTTTCATCCTACCAGTTTCCTCGCAGATGTGATAGTGACACTGTTGTGATCCCTGAAGGTGAGATCCTCAGACATTACCACTCCCTGGTCTTTCACATTACTTTTCCGCTTGTTACTATCAACAATATAAAAACCTACAAGAATCTCCGAGACTAGTACCTCATAATTAGACCACATCTGGACTAACACTTTATCCCCTCAAAAATCAGGCATAATCAAAGACAACACCACAGACCACTACCCTACCTTTCTCATAACTAACCTAGGTAAATTGCCCCAAGATATTACAAAAGTTACCATCAGACTACATAACAAGTCAGCTGTTAATAACTTTATAACAGCTATGATTAACATTGACTGACATAATGAGTTAGAAACATATTCAGATACTAATGAATGCATCAAAAATTTCCTTAAAAAACCTACCACCTCTATAACAAACATTGCGCTAAAAAAAACTAAACAGATCACAGCTAAGAGACTTAACAATCCCTGGCTAACACCCAGCATCCTTAAATCCATTAACAAAAGGTACCAATATGAAAAACAATACAACAGGGGTCTAATAACCAGAGAACAATCCAAACGCTACTCATCAATCCTTACCAGCCTGATAAGAAGGTCCAAAAAATTGTATTATGAGAAACGACTCCAGAACATAAAAGGTGATATGAAAAAGACCTGGAAAACCCTATCTGCAATTCTAGGAAATAAAAAGATATCCAAGAACAATACCATCAAATTATCAAAAACAGATGAACCCCTACTCTCACCAACTGAGACAGCAGATTTAATGTTTTCTTCTCCACCATAGGAAAGAATCTAGCGAGTAAAATCCCAAGCTCGAACACCCGTCCAACAGACTACCTCACCAACACCTACCCTAATACACTTTTCCTAGCTCCTACCAACCCAATTGAAGTCTCGCTCATAATCAACACCCTTAAAAACAAGGCAGGAGACATAAACAGCTTACCACCTTTTATGTACAAAAAAGCTTCACAGGTACTGTCACCAATTATAGCAACACTATTCAATAAATCAATTGAAACCTCTATCTTCCCATCAATTCTAAAAATAACTAGGGTCACCCCGATCCACAAAGGAGGTGATCAAATAGACTTGAATAATTATAGACAAATTTCTAATTTACCACTGCTTTCTAAAATCTTCGAAAAATTAATTCATTACTACCTCGTCTCACACAATGTACTCAACCCCTGTCAATTTGGATTCAGGACCAACAAGAGCACAAACGATGCTATTATACACATGCTAGAGTTAATATACACCGCACTTGAGAAGAAAGAAGTCCCACTGGGAATCTTCATTGATCTACGCAAAGCTTTTGATACAATCGACCATGATTTACTACTCACAAAATTAGCACACTATGGTATAAGGGGACACTCACTCAACTACCTCAAGTCATACCTTAGTAACAGAAGCCAATACGTGTACACAAATGGAGCAAACCCTTCCACACAACAAATTACAGTCGGAGTCCCTCAAGGTAGTGTACTGGGTCCACTCCTATTCCTCATTTACATAAATGACCTACCGAATGCATCACAACTACTCAAACCCATATTATTTGCAGATGACACAACATATGTCTTCTCTCACCCAAATCCAGTCATACTGGCCAACACTGTTAATGCCGAATTACAGAAAATATCAACATGGATGACGACTAACAAGCTTACTCTCAATACTGACAAGACCTACTTCATACAGTTTGGAAACAAAGCCACAAATGTTCCACTTAACATAACGCTCAATGTTTCACCCATCACAAAACTCACAGGGGGAAAATTTCTAGGAATCCACCTTGACAGTAGCCTTAAATTCCAAACACACATTCAACAAATT
Source organism: Cherax destructor (assembly GCA_009830355.1). Lineage (NCBI taxonomy): Eukaryota > Metazoa > Arthropoda > Malacostraca > Decapoda > Parastacidae > Cherax > Cherax destructor. The sequence goes on along the minus strand of WNWK01010824.1, from coordinate 48,117 downwards.
TCCAAGAAAATCTCAAAGACAGTAGGCATATTATCAAAGATACGCTACTATGTGCCTCAATCAGCTCTCCTTGCACTATATCATTCACTTATCTACCCTTATCTCACCTATGGAATCTGTGCATGGGGATCAACAACATTAAATCACCTTAGACCACTCATAACCCAGTAAAAGGCTGCAGTCAGAATGATAACAAATTCCCACTCTAGACAGCATACTCCACCAATATTCAAAAGCCTAAAACTACTCACCGTAAAGAACATTCACACTTATTCTTGTGCCTACTACATACATAAAACTCTACACTCTAATATAAACCCTCCCCTCAAAATTCTCCTCCCCAACTTTAATAGGACCCACGACCACAACATAAGACACAGATCACTTTTTGATATACCCCGAGTCCATATCAACCTATGTAAAAATTCTATGCGCATAAAGGGCCCCAGAATCTGGAATTCATTACCAGTAAATACTAAGATAACCTGTCTGAAAATCAATTTAAGACTCTTCTCAGAAACCACCTACTCACCCTAAACTAAATACTCATACTGTAAATTACTGAAATTTCGATAGGGAACCTCATAGGAATGATAACCTTAGACTTGCAAAAGTCCTTCGATACTGTTAACCACAATATATTATGTAAGAAACTTCAAGCTTTTGGCATAGGTTCCATAGACTGGTTTAAGTCCTACCTAAGCACAGGAAACAAATTGTCAAAATCAAAACAGAATAAGAATCCCTGCCGATAGCATGTGGGGTTCCCCTGGGTAGTATTCTGGGTCCCTTATTATTCTTATAATATGTCGACATGCCTATCAGTGTCAAGTGCAAACTCCTACTGTATGTGGATGACAGTGCTCTGTTAGTGTCAGATAAAGACCCACAAGATATAGCTAATGTATTAACACAGGAACTGGAGTCCTGCAGCAAATGATTAGTAGACAACAAACTATTGTTACACCTCGGGAAAACGGAAGCCATATCTCTGACACAAAACAAAAACTGATTAGGGTAAATAATTTTAAAGTCTGGTATAATGGGGAATCCATCACTTCAGTTTCCTCAGCGAAATATCTGGGAATCCCTTTGACCCATGCATGTCAGGAGAATTGATAGGGAACAGTGTAGTAAAGAAAGCGAATGCCAGACTGAAGTTCCTCTACAGATAAGCACAGTGTCTACCTACTGAGGCTCGCAGGACCCTATGTCTAGCCCTTATACAATGTCATATGGACTACACTTGCTCTTCATGGTACTCTGCCTTGACAAAAAACTGATAGACTTCAAATCACTCAGAACAAAATTGTTAGATTCGTCTTGGACCTGGGTCCAAGAGAGTATGTAGGCCAGGAAGAATTACAACAGTTGGATATGTTGAATGTTGAAGACAACTTAAGTTAAATCAAGTTTATGAAATTGCTCACAGTGTCCAGAATAGCTGCCAATTTTGTCAAGGCTGGGAGCCAAAACAATCATAGTACTAGGGGGAGAGAGCACAACTTTGTAGTACCCACAGTCAGTGGCCAGGCTTCAAACACCTTTTATTGTACAGCAATAAAGGAATGGAATAGACTGCCTGCACATGTCAAAGCCAGTCATAGCATGAGCCAGTTCAAGAAGAGAACCAAAAGGTACCTAATGAATGTAGCGACAGAAAGGGAGGAGAATGTTTTTTTATATTTTTAGGTAAAACACATGCATATATAAATAGCTCATTTACCTTATTCCCAGTATATCTCCTTTATAGTATAATAATAAGATATTATCTCCTTTATAGTATAATAATAAGGTATTATATCCTTTATATTATAATATAAGGTAATAAAAGGACCCAGTAGAAATAAGTCACCCTGTCTAACTTTTTGGGATATAATAGGTTCTCTACACATATGCTGCTATGTATAATCTATGTAACTGTATTTCTCGGGAAATGAAAGGAGGTACAGAGTTTATACTTTAAACCATCGTGCCATACAGTATCAAAGGCCTTTTTTACGTCTTTGGTGACGAGGGCGGTAGCACAATTTTGAGCCTTATTTATGCGAATATATTTCAGGATAATATTAATGACGTCCTGTGTAGATCGATGTTATCGAAAACCAAATTGTCTTTCGTTGAGTAAGTTATTTGATAAATTTGTCTCAAGGTGAGTTCTGAGTCTCATGTTTACAAGTCTCTCAAATGTCTTACCCAAGATTTCTAGTAGGCTTATAGGCCTATAGTTCTTTGGGTTCGTCAGGTCTTTTCCTGGTTTTGGGATAAGGCAAACTGTGGCGGATTTGAAGAAAGGAGGGAAATAACCAGAAGCAAATATAGCATTAAAGAGATCAGTAAGAGCAGAAGCAACAGATTGAGGAAGATGACGAAGAAAGGAATGAGATAGTCCAGAAGCACCAGGTGCTTTCTTGGGAAGTTTAGTTAAAAGTGAGTGAATGTCAAGTGTCACGAAAGGAGAGTTGAGAGAATGAGTGGAGGATAGTGTATCAAGAGAGACAATGGGGTCAGGATTGGTAAGGTCATTGTGTCGTGCGATCCAGTGTTCAACGTCAATTGTGTGGTCAGGTGCAGCCGGGTCTGGAGGATGTGGGTGAAAAATTTGTTCCCATACCTGAAGAGAGTTCCAGGGCTCAACGCCCCTGCGGCCCGGTCTGTGACCAGGCCTCATGTTGGATCAGAACCTGATCAACCAGGTACTGACTTTAGGTGCCTGTCCAGTGCCTGCTTGAAGACAGCCAGGGGTTTGTTGGTAATCCCCCTGATGTATGCTGGAAGGCAGTTGAACAGTCTTGGGCCCCTGACACTTATTGTGTTGTCTCTTATCGTGCTAGTGGCACCCCTGCTTTTCATTGGGGGGATGTTACATCGTCTGCCGAGTCTTTTGCTTTCGTAGAGAGTGATTCTCGTGTGCAAGTTTGGTACTAATCCCTCGAGAATTTTCCACGTGTATATAATGTATCTCTCCTGCCTGCGTTCTAGGGAGTACAGGTTTAGGAACTTCAAGCGTTCCCAGTAATTGAGGTGGTTTATCGCAGTTATGCGTGCCGTGAAGGTTCTCTGCACATTTTCTAGGTCAGATATTTCACATGCCTTGAAAGGTGCAGTTAGTGTGCAGGAATATTCCAGCCTAGATAGAAAAAGAGACCTGAAAAGTGTCAACATGGGCTTGGTATCCCTTGTTTTGAAGGTTCTCATTATCCATCCTGTCATTTTTCTAGCAGATGCGATTGATACGGTGTTATGGTCTTTGAAGGTGAGATCCTCTGACATGATCACTCCAAGGTCTTTGACATTAGTTTTTCGCTCTATTGTGTGGTTGGAATTTGTTTTGTACTCTGATGAGTTTTTAATTTCTTTACGTTTTCCATATCTGAGTAATTGAAATTTCTCATCATTGAACTTCATATTGTTTTCTGCAGCCCATTTAAAGATTTGGTTTATGTCTGCTTGGAGTCTTGCAGTGTCTTCAACGGTGGACACTGACTTACAGATTCGGGTGTCATCTGCAAAGGAAGACACGGCGCTGTGGTTTATATCCCTGTCTATGTCCGATATGAGGATGAGGAACAGAATGGGAGCGAGTACTGTGCCTTGTGGAACAGAACTTTTCACTGTAGCCGCCTCAGACTTTACTCTGTTGACTACTACTCTTTGTGTTCTACTTGTTAGGAAATTATAGATCCATCTACCAACTTTTCCTGTTATTCCTTTATCACGCATTTTGTGTGGTATTACACCATGGTCACACTTGTCAAAGGCTTTTGCAAAGTCTGTGTATATAACATCTGCATTCTGTTTGTCTTCTATAGCATCCAGAACCTTGTCGTAGTGGTCAAGAAGTTGGGACAGACAGGAGCGACCTGCTCTAAGCCCATACTGCCCTGGGTTGTGTAATTGATGGGTATCTAGATGAGTGGCGATCTTGCTTCTTAGAACCCTTTCAAATTTATTTATGATATGGGACGTTAGCGCTATTGGTCTGTAGTTCTTTGCTATTGCTTTACTGCCCCCTTTGTGGAGTGGGGCTATGTATGTTGTTTTTAGTAACTGCGGGACGACCCCAGTGTCCATGCTCCCTCTCCATAGGATGTTAAAAGCACGTGAAAGGGGCTTTTTGCAGTTCTTGATGAACACGGAGTTCCATGAGTCTGGACTTGGAGCGGAGTGCATGGGCATGTCATTTATTGCCTTTTCGAAGTCATTTGGCGTCAGGGTGATGTCAGAAAGGCATGTGTCTGTCAAGTTCTGTGGCACTCTCATAAAAATATAATTTAGGTCTTCGATTTTCAGTCTGGTTAGCGGCTCGCTAAAAACTGAGTCATACTGGGACTTAAGTAACTCACTCATTTCCTTGCTGTCATCTGTGTAGGACCCATCCCGTTTAGGTAGGGGCCCAATACTGGTTGTTGTTCTCGACTTTGATTTTGCATAAGAAAAGAAATACTTTGGGATTCTTTCAATTTTATTTATGGCTTTTAGTTCTTCCCGCGTTTCTTGATTCCTGTAAGATTCCTTTAGTTTTAATTCAATGTTTGCTATTTCTCTGACTAGTGTCTCCCTTCGTATTTCAGATATATTGGCCTCTTGTAGCGCTCCGTTATTCTTTGCCTTCGCCTGTATAGGGAACGCCTCTCTCTTTCTAGTTTGCATCTTCTCCTCCATTTCCTTAAGGAAATTTGCCTTGAGCAAACCTCAAGTGCCACAGAGTTAATTTGTTCTAGACATAGGTTGGGATCCGTGATGCTTAGGCTATCTTCCCAGTTTATATCATTTAGGACTTGGTTTACTTGGTCCCACCTTATGTTTTTGTTATTGAAGTTGAATTTGGAGAAAGCTCCCTCGCGGCTGATCACATTTTGTTGATCTAGGGCTCCCCGCATGCATGTCTGGACCTCTATTATGTTGTGATCTGAGTATATTGTTTTTGATATGATGACATTTCGTATCAGATCATCATTGTTGGTGAAGATGAGGTCCAGCGTATTCTCTAATCTTGTGGGCTCTACTATTTGCTGGTTTAAGGTGAACTTGGTGCAGAGATTTAAAAGTTCATGTGTGTGCGAGTTTTCTCTGAGCTGCCTCCTGGTGTTCTCTCTACCACATTGTTTGATTTCCTCCATTTAGGTCCTTAGTGAAATCCCCCAGGAGCAGGATGTTGGGAGCAGGAGCTGGAAGATTTTCCAGACAGTGGTCAATTTTCAGAAGCTGTTCCTGGAATTGTTGGGACGTTGCATCCGGGGGCTTGTATACAACCACGATGATCAGGTTTTGATTCTCGATCTTTATTGCTGATACTTCAACTACATCATTTGAGGCATTAAGTAGTTCTGAACATATAAGTGACTCTGTGATATACAGGCCAACCCCCCCTGACATATATTGAATTTTCTCTTAGTGTACACATGGAACCCATGTTTTCATTGGAGAGATGTTGCACCATGTTCCGAGTCTTTTTTTTTTTGCAGGAAGTGATATCTGCTTGCAGATTTTGGACTAGGGAGTACAGGTCAAGAGACTTCACCTCTTCCCAGTAATTTAGGAGTTTTATTGTACTTATAAATGCAGTAAAAGTTCTTTGTTTATTCTTAAGGTCTGCAATTTCATCTGCCTTGAAAGAGGCCGCAAATGTACAGCAATATTCCAGCAAAGACAGAAAAAGCGATTTGAAGAGAATCATCATTGGCTTTGCATCTCTAGTTTTGAAGGTTCTCGTTATCCATCCTATCACTTTCCTAGCAGATGTGTTAGATACATTGTTGTGATCTTTGAAAGTGAAATTCTGACATTATCACTCCCAGGTCCTGGACAGTGAATGTTAAGATAACTTTGATCAAGAAGGTTGTTGATACACTATGATTTAATGTGCAATAATTGCGAGCAAGCGATACAAGATGGAAAACAGCCACATGAGGAGTTGAATGATAACTCTAGGCCTTTCGTGTTACAATAAACACATCAGGAGCTTGTAATGATCCAGAAACTAGTAGGAAGTCTAAGCAGATTAGTTCATTGGAATGTTCCCCTGAATTAATCTACCTGGACTTTGTATTTTTTTTGTAGAACATTGCAAGCTTCTGATGATGTGTTGATTGCAACACGAAAGACCTACAACTATCATTTAACTCCCCTTTGAGTTAGGATTTAATATTACAGTGGTCCCTCGAGTTAAGTACACCTCGGAAATCGTACAATTATGTAAGTGTATTTTTGTAAGTGCTTTTGTAAGTGTTTTTTTGAGGGTCTGAAATGGACTAACCTACTTGTCATTATTCCTTAAGAGAGAAATTCGTTCGGTAATGGCACTTGAGCAGCCTACTGGAATGAATTATGCTCTTAACTCGGGGTCCAAATATTTGTTTTTTTTTTCATTATGATGGAGAGTAATTAATACAGAGTTATTATGATGATAACTGAACTTTTGTGTAACTGTAGACAAGGACACACAAAAACAGTGTTACAAACTAGCAATACCACGGTAGATAGTAAACAGGGGGATGCCCGGGAAATACTGAAGATAAATTACCAGAAACTGATGAAGGATCCATGGTTAGCACTAGTAACGAAGACAGACATGAGACAGGAACACACCCCCAATGGGGAACACAGTCACAAAAAACACAGGGCAAACGGAAACCAGGCCTATGTGAATATTATGCACTTGGTATCTGCAGGCATGGAATATCTGGGAAATCAGATGGGACATGCAATTATGATCACCCCAGAAAATGCCGTGCCCATATGAAAACAGGCAAATGCAACCTCCCGTCCTGTAAGTTTTATGTGCCACTCATCAATTCAGGAAAGACAGTGCTATAACTTATATTGCCAGGCATACCACCTAAAGGGTACAAGACGACACAGAACATCCAGACCATGGCAAAATCTGGGTAGCCACAGCCACTCCGGAGAGAGAGGTTTTTTAGTGCCAGGAAGGAAAAAGCTGCAGGAAATGACAGAAATTGTACACCAACTGCAATCATTTCTGGAGTGGAATCACAGTCAATGGCCTCCACTCAATACAACAGATATTAGTGCCAGGAAAAAAAGACCATCCCTTACCACCAATACCACCAATCCAACAACATTCATCTTTGCAAATATACAGGGTCTAAAGCCAGCAACAAACAACAAGATACCTTACATTCGTGGACTGCTTACAGAGTCAAATGCTATGTTTGCGGCTTTCACAGAGACCCACATAAGAGATCTCTTGGACAATGAAATATGGATCCCGGGCTACAACCTATACAGGTGTGACAGAGTGAACAGGCAAAAAGGGGCCCAAGACTGTTCAGTTGCCTCCCAGTATACATAAGGCGAATTACCAATTGAACCCCAGCTGTCTTCAAGACCTCTGGTTGTCTCCAGTATTGAGCTGTAAAGGCACTTAAAGTCAATACCTAACTGGCCGGGATGTGGCTCATACATTTGTTTACTTGTGGCCAGAAGTAACAACCTGGTTGATCGGATTATGATCCACCATGAAGATAGGTCATGGACCAAACCGCAATGGCATTGACAACCGATACACCCTCCAGGTATAATGCAGGTGTTGCTCCCATTATAACTTCTGTCTCATTTCACTTAGCTGATGTAGGTACCTGGGTGTTAGGGGAGGAGGAGGAGGAGGTGTTGATTCACCGGGAATTCTCCCGGCCCGGGTCTGGACTTAGATGGAGGAGACATTGGCAAAGTCGTCTTGCTAGCCCACCTGTCATAACCTGACCTGCCGTTTTGACTCGGCTTGGTCTGAAGTTTGCTGTTCGTCCTAGCCTTGTGTGCTGATTGCTGGACGGCTGCAGCAAAAGTGACAGGGGGTTGCACAGGCGGCGACACAAGGTTGACGATTGAGGGACTTGCAAGCGAGTACCAGCAGGGCGACAAGCCTTGTCTTTCTCGCCCGGTGGTTTAACTTTATCGATGGCATTAAAGGCGCCCAGGACATGGTCCTTGGAGCCGAGCCCTAATTCGTCGATCTTATCATAGAGATGGGGGTGGGGCATCTCTCCGCATGACGCCTGCGGCGAGCATGGGGATGATGTCTTCAAGTTTTATACTACCGTCACCAGTGACCCACTTGCTATCCTGCATAATGTCAATAAAATCTATCGATGCACGCTGGAAACGACAGACGCAAGCAAGGGGGCTTTCATCCGGGGATTGGCACTCATTCAAGACGCTAGTGATAACGTCAGGGTAATGGCGCTGATGCCTGCACTGGAAGTAATTACGGAATGCTTCCTTAAGCTTGGGCCATGACTTCAAATCACGCACTTCCACCAAGTCTAAGAAGGAAGCAATAACACTTAGGGATTTGTCCACAGCCACCGTGGCATTGTTTACATAGTGCGCGTCAGTGAGGTTATCGGTTCGTCCCTTAACTGTCGTCTCGACCGATTTGAACCAAGTCTCCAGCATACTGGAGCGACCTTGAACAAAAGGGACGGGGGGAATGACATGAAGTGCCATTCGTGGCCGCGATATGGGCTACTGCCTGACCAATCGTTGGGAAGGCGTCGTCCTCCCCCCGATGGGACCTAACAGGAGAGGCATCAGTGCCAGCTGTGGCAGAAACTTGGGTACCGTGACGGCCACTGCGTGTCTGAGTCATAGCGTCAGTTACAAGCACAAAATAAGTCACGGAGAAAGGGAAAGGGATCAAAGCAAGAATTGATATGCAATCGGCTAGAACTCAACACAGAGTCAGAAAGGACACAACATGGTGTTACTCGAAAACTGCTTATTTATTAACAAATGCGTGAATTACGTCAAAAAAAAAAAGAATGGTACTCTCTGAAACTCAAGGTAAAATTTGGATACAAGTGAATTAATTGCTGGGGTGTTCACAGAACAAAAGCAGAGATAACTGGCAAGAAAATTGCATGAAAATGAATGAACTGTAACAGGTGGCGGAATTATCAAAAGTTTCACAAATTAAAATGAAATCTGGGTATTACACACACTGTACTGTAGTGCAGGCTTGCTCAACTCACAGCAAAATGTTGCAGGTGCTGGCACTTGCAATTAGGTGTGGCAAAGAAAAAATATGAATTCACTTGCAGCAAGGTAAGGAGACAAGGCAATTTAAAATAACAGTCTTCAATGGTACTAAAAACAGTCACAAAAATTTACTGTATCAATGAGTGCTGAATTTCACACAAAAAGGCAATGAGTAAAATGCAAAAATGGTAAAAATCAATAATAATAGGGGCAAAAAGTTACAGGTGGCAAATGAGTATACACTGACACAAGGAAAAAAAGTTTGTCAAGCAAATTCTGGTTCAAAAGTATGAAATTTCACAGGAAATTATTGCAATTATGGCAATTAAGCAGGTTCCTGGAAATTCAAGGGCAGGAACTGATAATGCACTCAATGACAGGGCATAAACATTAACAGAATGCAATACACAGGTGAATGAGCATAAACAAAAATATGGCAAAGAAATAATATGGAGAAAAAATAAATTGAGACACTGGAGAAAATGTAGGTGTCTAGTCACAAGTTGTTGAATTCAGGCAGAATAAAACTGACACTGGCAAGTTTTAAAATTACACTTTGAACACACTAACACATCAGAACTGTGCAGGGTTGTCAACAACTTGAGGCTAGGTTGCAGGTGCAACAATCAAAATAATGGCAAACAGATATGACTTGCAATTAAAAAGGAATATATGTATATATGGGTAGCACAATGAACAACTTTGAGCAGGAGCAATTAATAATTAGTTGAGAGGCTAGGTGCAGAATAATGCACTAGGATTTAAAAATGCAAAAATGAGTATGCAAAATGCAACAATGTTGCTGAATAATCGCAAATTACACAAAAATGTGCACTGCTACTGGAACTGAATAAGTCACTGAAAGTATGGGCTTCAGTGATAACTGTACTTGGTGCAGGGCAATTAAATAATGTCACAAATTCTTAGAAAATGCTAGACAGTCACTGTTTACTTAGCTTTGATTGTTGATGGAGAGGAGACACAAGTGGGCAAATTCTGAAACTGTAGGTGTGGACTTGTGGCTGAATGAGGCGATACACTCACTGAGCACTTGCGGACGTCTATGGGGTCGTCAGTGGCACATAAATAATGTGCAAAGCTTGGGAAGAACGGGGAAAGGTCCTTGAACTCTGTGAAAACAGGGTCCAGCAGCACGCTGCTGGGCCCTGTGTTTACACTGGGGTCGGTGTCTGAATGCGCTGCCGACTGTGGCTTTGGAAACGCAGATGGACACGGGGAAATGAAGCAACAAAACTAGGCAGGGTGCAAGGTTATGAAACTGAAGGGCTTCCCACCAGTACAAAAAAGTTACTTTACGGTTTTCACTGGGGGAAATTTGAGGTACTGTACATGAAAACGGGGGAAAAAAATATTTTGAATCACTGCTGTGGCTGGAGGGTGAAGGGTGTTGATTGCAGAACGACGAGGCGCGGGAGCACACAGGCGCCTGGCTTGGCGTGGCTTGGGGCAAACTGGGTTCCCAAGTGGTCAAGCCGGGAGTGGCTTCTTGAAGAACACAGAGAACAACACACAGACGGCGAGCTGGAGACAGGGAGCGTAGAATCGTAGTAGCAGGAGGGGTGGAGAGGCGGTGAATGGTGTTGTGAGGGTAGGTAGTCACGCGTGGCACACAGCACTAACTACCCAAAACAATCTCACCTCACATCTCTTGTAGCTGTAGGAATGGCGTAGGAATGCTGGAGGATGCAGGAAAAGGGTGCAGGAGAATGCTGGAGAACTGTAGAGTAGAAGTTGAACACACGTGACTGGAGATGACGCCGCGATGCCTAAGTCCCGATTTTGTGGAAAAAAATCAAGGACGATGATCTGTTTCAGGCACGCAATAGACGCTGGAGACGTCGGATGACGCTATAAGCCAGCAGATGACCTGGATATGACTGGCTTGGTCGGATGATCGACGGGCCGGCTGGTCGGCCGGTCCCCTTCACGCCACCCTCTGTCATGGCCCACTTCTTCCACCACTGTTATGGGTTATCTTGGCTAACTCGTCGGAACACGGGTAGTAGAATGGTAGCATAGGTGAAGTGATACGGCCGTAGACTAGGCTTGGGTTTATTGTCGAATAGGGCAAGTGAACACGGGTACAGAGGGTTTGTGAGGAGACTGGAACCCAGCTGGGTAGGACCTGTTTCGGGGAGGTAGGCCGCCAGAGTGAGGAAGAAACATGGCAGGCCAGCCTGACCTTGATAGGCCTATAGATGGCAGCACCGTAGTGCCGCGCAGTTTGAAAGGGACTCAGAATAGGCTGTTTACAAACCTACATGTACAGAACTATAAATTCCAATATTAACCCTGAACTTAAACACTTTCTTGATAGTTGTGACAGGACCCATAGACAAAATACCAGAAACAAAAATCTCTATGACATTCCCCGTGTCCAACTAAATCTATACAAACGTTCAATGTACATCAAAGGACCTAAAATCTGGAACTCCCTACCTGAAAACTCCAGAACTACAGACTCAGTCACCATTTTCAACACTATCATCAAAAAACATCTTATCTCACTAACACACCCCACCATCACTTAAACACATGAAAACCACCAATTCATGCACACACACACACACACACATCCTCCTCATCTCCACCAACACTGCCCAAAGGACAGTAAACAAAAAATCCCGAATATAGCTATTGTCTAATAAATCTCAAACTAGTCTTAAGTTTGCCTGATATACTCCAATATAGGAGCTTTAATATAAACTATGTAACATGCCAAGACAAAACCATTCTTATTACTAATTTTACAATCTAAATGTTCTGCGCTACCTCACTATTTGAAACTTGTATTCATTTGTAATAGATAGTACAATCTAATTATTCTAAACTTCCTCACTATTGTAAATCTATTTAAAAGCTTGAAATTTAGTATTAAGTATGCCCGAAATGCCTAGCATGCCCCGGCATGCCAGGCATGCTAACGGCCATCTTTGTAATTACTGTATTGTTATTTAAATGTAAAACACACACTAATTTTTTACAGAGAAATAAATAAATAAATATCAAATACCTCACTATTGTAAATCTATTTAATCATTTGAAATTTGTATTTATTGTAATTTGTAATACAGTCTGATTGTTCCGAACTACCTCAGTATTGTAAATCTATTTAATCATTTGAAATTTGTATTCATATGTAATTTGTAATATAGATTAAAAACTAGTATTAAGTCTGCCCGAAATGCCTAGCATGCCCAGGCATGCTAGGCATGCTAACTGCCATCTTTGTAATTATTGTCTTCTAAATGTAAAAAAGACTGACGGCATGGCCGACGCGCCAAGGCGTGTGGCGGGATAGCTGCGGGATTTTCAAGGATAACTCCTAATCAAAGAGGCTGACCAGGTCACGACTGAACAGGACTCAGTGTGAATGCTCTGGGAAGATTCCAGAGCAGCGAGAGGACATCCCGGTGCATTGTTTCAGAGTAAATAGTGGAAGTGTTGTGCAGTTTGTGAGGGTTGGGTGTGGTGCTGAGTGTCCAGGTAGGGACAAGTCAGTGCCTCCTCCCCACCCCACCGGGGAAGGAGTGGGCGGGGTGTGTGAAGATGAAGGGAACACTGGTTTTGGGGTCACATGCCCATATCTTGCAAGATGTGCATGGGATACAAATAGATGTTGTGTTTGTTGTAGGCAGGATAGTGAACAAAGGTGCACAATCGGTGTGTAGGGAAGTGCCCCTCACCCCCTTCCCGGGCTGCCCCGTGTGTAGTAAACAGTGACCCTCTCATTACCTCTCACCCCTGCGCCTTAACCATTCAACCCCCCCCCCTTCACCCACCCAACTCCCAGCTCCACCCTAACTGTAGAGGGTACTTTTCCCCTCCCAGCCCACGATGTCAGCGATGACACAGGGTGTGCTGGGGTCACGGGAAATTCCACTGCATGGACAGCGCCGTGAAGTTCATCCGCGAGGCAGCTGTCAGGTGTGCCATAGGCAGTGTGCACTCTGTTTCTCAAGCTTCAGCATCCGTGCGCATGGTGGATGTCTGGGCACCCAGAGGGCTCCAGGTGTGATCAACAAACAGCCCCTCCCAGCAGAGAGAGAGGGCCTGGGATCTGCAATCAAATTGGCGTCCACCAGGACGTTGACACGTCCCCAGAACAGTTCTCCCTTGGGCTGTTAGCAGAGTCGCTGACCTATTGGACCTCTTGGGGAGGGTCGATGTTGCTCCTGCAAGCAGCAGATCCTGGCACAACCTGCTGCTGTTTGCAATGGCTGTCTGGCTGTCCTGCCGAAGAGGGACAGGCACCTAGCAACATCTGTTGTTGGAGCAATGGATGCATTCCCTAGAATGTTTGTTAACTGATCATTACTCTGTAATTTGTTCTTGATTGTAACCATGTATGGACGTGTTGATGATTCATTACCTTTGTAACTTGTCATGATTGTGACCAAATCTAGTTTATTACCTTTGTAATTTGTCATGAGTGTGACCAGCTCTATCTGGAGCTCATTACCATTGTAACTTGGTCATAATTGTGACCAGATTTAGTTCATTACCACTGTAACTTGTTCAGCTATCAAACCTTTGGAGTCCAGTCCCTGGACCAATTATGTACCTCTGTAATCTTTTGACTACCGCCCACACCATGGGTATGGGGTGCATAATAAAGATATTAAACTAAAAACTAAATGTAAAACACACATTGTAATTTTTACAGAGAAATAAATAATCTTAATCTTATAATAACTGATCAAGGCAAGATGTGTTAGTTTAGTTAGTTTAATATCTTTATTATGCACCCCATACCCATGGTGTGGGCGGTAGTCAAAAGATTACAGAGGTACATAATTGGTCCATGGACTGGACTCTAAAGTTTTGATAGTTGAACAAGTTACAGCGGTAATGAACTAGAGCTGGTCACAATCATGACAAGTTACAAAGGTAATGAGCTCCAGATAGAGCTGGTCACAATCATGACAGTGACAAAGGTAATGAATCATAATCACGTCCATACATAGTTACAATCATGAACATATTATAGAGTAACGAGGAACAAACATTCTAGGGAATGCATCCATTGCCCCAACAACATTCTATTCTATTCTATGTGATTTGCCGGTATGGATCCCATCCCGGGTCTCTTCCAATTTGGTGACCCGGCATCGGCTCCCCGGGTAAGGAAGTGTCATGTATCGACGTTAATGGTACATGTGTGGCATTCCTTTGGTGGGAAGAGGGGTCCTCTCCGAATCTATGGACTAACGACGTCCCAAAAGATAGGTAGCTCTAATGGTGGTTTGTGCGGGGTGCATCGGAGGCACTCAACAAGCTTTCACAGTGACGTCAGCGGAGGGGGGGTGACGTGCAATGACTGGGAGGAAAGTCTCCAAATCTTTAATAGCCAAGTACACTAGATGTGCCGCCTCATCTTCCCGGGCCCGCCCCACCGGGGTCATCGGGAAGTGTCTGCGGCAGTCTAACAGGTAGTGCGCCAGGGGTGTCGAAACCATCCGGTCACAGTGGGCACAGAGCTCCTCTCTTGCCCGTTCAATGATCCGTGCAGTGGTGGGATACCCTAAGCGTAGGTGGTGGATAGCCACCCTCAGTTCCCTGGTCTGCTTCCGAATAATTGGAGGGGGCGCCCTCTGAGTCGCCCTGTCATACCAGCGGTGGATCCGTAAATCCCCAGGGTCAGGAAGTGGGCGCCTGGCCGCACTGGTAGCCCATAGCATAATCTGGCTGAGGCTGATGGAGATTGCAGCACGTGGCTGTGCCTCGAGCGTTGCGGTCTTAGCAGCCTCATCTGCTGCATCATTGCCGGGGATACCCACATGGCTCGGGATCCAGTTCATGGTGGCTCTGCGACCCTGAGCCATGAGCGTCTGCAGGTCGACCCGAATGGACGTGAGTAAGTGTATGTTGTCCCTTGGCTCTGTGTGCATAATTGCCTGGATTGCTGACTTGGAATCAACATGGATGACGGGGGGATGCTGATGGTCTGCAATTGCATGCTGCAGAGCTTGTTGAACGGCATAGAGTTCAGCCTGGAGTATGGTGCAATGGTCCGGGAGCCGCCAACCTGCTGTCAGATTGCTGTGGAACATCCCAGCAGCTGTGCAGCCCGTCTTTGGGTCTCTGGAGCCATCAGTGTAATACAGCACACACCCAGGGCTTTCCACACCTGTAATGCTAGCTGAAGCAAGTCGTTGCAGAATGTGCTGGGGACAATGCCTCTTGCTGCCTGGTAGGGCTGTCCAGTGCACTGCCAACAGCTCTGGCGCCCAAGGGGGTGGCACCATGTAGTTAGCTGCAAGTCTGTCGCAGCCTCCATCCTGGAGCAATGTCATGGGCAGGAGCTTCCTTGTAGCATCTGCTACTGACCACAACCACCGGCGGCCGCGTTGCATTGGTATGACATTTCCCTGGTGGACCCGTATATCCCTCATCAGTTTGTCGGCTCCCGGAAGGCGGAGGTCCTTTGCTATCCTCTTGGCAGCTACAAGTTGGATCCTGTCCTCAAGGGGCTGCAGCTGCACCTCGAAGTTCAGAGCCATCGCATTGGCCCACCTAGGCGCCCCCAGCATGGCCCGTACAGCTGTGTTCTATGTTCGTGAACCAGAGCAAGCGCCCCATAGTCGATGAGTGAGCGTACGGCCTGTATGTAGAACAACCTCACGACCTCGAGGCTGTCCCCGACCCTAGGGTTGGCCATGGCACTCATTGCTCTGACCCTCTGCAGAGCTCTCTCTTTGATGTGGCGTACATGTTTCTGGAAGGTGAGGCGCCTGTCGATGTAGATGCCAAGGTACCTATAGCTGTGAACCCATTCCAGGTATATGCCCAGGATCTGCAGCCTCTCATTGGGTTCCCTAGAGCGAAAGATCATGGCTTTGGATTTTGCTGCAGATATCTTGAGCCCTAGGTGACGGCAGGTGGAAGCCAGCAGATCGAGGTCCTCCTGGGCTTGCTGCAAAGCCGGCGCTTCCTAGATACAACGAGTACCAGGTCATGGGCGTAGCTGAGCAGGAAGGTGCCTGTGGAGAAAGGCAGGCACACAAGCTGGTGCATCAGTACATTGAACAGGGCAGAATTAAGCACCTCACCCTTCAGAGTGCCGTTTTCTAGGGTCTTGAGAGAAGAGGCATGCCCCTGGAAATGTACCCGGGCCCGCCTGTCCTGGAGATAGGATCGAAGCCATGCAAGCAGCCTGCCCTTAACTCCTCTGCGGGCCAAGAGTGAAAGGACGGCAGGTGCACTGGCTAGCTTGAAAGCTTTCTCAAGGTCGAGGAAGACAACAATGTGGGCTTGGGCGTTTGATCCAATGCTGGCCAGTAGGGTGGTAAGGCTTTGAAAGGTGCCCACTCCTCTAGTGAACCCATAGAGGTGTTTATTAGGAGGGCCAAGCTTCCACCTTAGTCGCTCCAACACCATCCTCTCAGAGACCTTGGAGATACAAATAGTGAGGGAGATGGGTCTCACGCTGCCAGGATCCCCGGGTTTAGGAATTGGTATGATGTCAGCCTCCTTCCATACAGCAGAGAGTCTGCCGGCTTTCCAAGTCCTGTTTGATGACCCCCAGGACAGCTTCGTGACCAGATGGCCAGATCGAGTGATCATGCCTTAGGTGACACCATCATACCCAGGCACAGTGTCCCGATGAGATGTGAAGGCTGCCTGGAGCTCCCGGTCAGTGAAGTCTTTGTCGGTGGTGTCCTTTGCCCGGCAAGCCGCTTGGATTGCCCTCATCCTTCTAGGAAGGAGAGTGGCCTGTATGTCCTGGAGATCCTGGGGCAGTTGAGCAATAGCTGCCCTGGAGGTGAAGAGTTCCACCAGTCGCTCTGCCTCCATTGCGGGGTCTGGGTGCGCTCGAGCCACACCGCGACACTGCCCAGTGGCCATTCTTAACTTGGTCCATATCTCAGATAAGGTGGTGGAGTAGCTGAGGGAGGCACACCATTCAAACCATTTACCTTGCCGGACCCTGTGCGAGACATGGCGCGCATGTCGCACCACTTCCCTTAGAAGACGCATGGACTCGTCCATGGGATTTCGTCTGTTCATCTTTCGGACGACATTGATGCGGTGGTTCTGTTCCTTGATTACCTCATTGTAGAACCACCAGTCATGCTTGTACGACACTCTGCTCGTAATCCTAGATATAGCTGCCTCAGCTGCCCATGCGAAGGTCGCCTGTAGGCTTTGAGTCTCCTCATCTGGATCTTCTGGAAGAGTAGTCTCTGCCCACCAGTGCTCAATGACCTCCTGGAAGCACTGCCAGTCGGCCTTCTTGAGATTCCATCTGGGGGTATGCATGGGAGACGGGTGCCGCTGGACCATCAGTGTGGTGACCACTGCAAAGTGATCACTGGTTAGACGGGGGTGGACCTCCCAACTTGCACTCGAGAGCAGCTGTCTGGATGTCCAGACGGCCACCGTAGTGATTGGTTGGCTCGCCATTGTTGAGGAGGGAGATCTCAAGTACATCCTCCAACACAGTCACAAGGTGCCTCCCTGTTGTGTTGGTGGGGGAGACAGAATTAAGTATTGGGTGGTGGGCATTTACATCCCCAGTCACAACAAGACCCTCCAGGGGGGCGAGTGCTACCACCTCTGAAATGTCAAAGGTGGACCGAGGGCTTCTGTATATGTTGTAAACAACGAGAGGTCCATCCGGAAGTTGTAAGGTGACGTCCTGTACCTCCACGCCCTCCCAGCAGTCGATGGGGTCAGTGGAGATCCAGTGAGGGATAGTATTCCTGACGTAGACTGCCATGCCCCTGCCGGTGCCTTCCAGGCGCTGAAGGTAAGCCGAGAATCCCAGGATACGTGGTGGAGGTTGTTACGATCAGGGGCCTGTTTTGCCCCGTTGTAACAAGATTTTAAATAAAGGTATTGAAAAGGGGAGAATGACCCAAAAGGTAAAATTCGTTGTATTTATTATACGATAATAATAATAATAATAATAATAATATCTTTATTTTACTACAAGTACATGTACATGATATACAGGCCTAGCTGACATCAGTGACATACTACTATATAGAAAGTCCCTTGTTATGCTGAGCATTTCGGGCAGATTAGGTCAGTGTCCTAGGATGCGACTCACACCAGTCGACTAACACCCAGGTACCCATTTTACTGATGGGGAACATAGACAACAGGTGTAAAGAAACACGCCCAAAGTTTCTGCCCTGGCTGGGAATCGAACCCAGGCCCTCGCCGTGTGAAGCGAGAGCTTTAGCCACCAGACCACCAGAGCCAGATAATTCATATAATCCAATCATATGATCTAATAATTCTCTTTTACAATATATGTAACATCTGACTCATGGGCTCGTACCGTACTTCAAGCCTATAAGGTTGAATTCTTAAACTCAGAGAAAATCTACTCCTTGACAGTAGAGGGTGCGTGAACCTACTCGGACTAACAGCTTTTTAAGAGTAGGATAACTTAGAAGAAACCATAAGACTACTAAGAGTGAGAATCGACTTGTTGTGAGAGAGATCGTGAACCTACTCCTAACCAGGAGAGGGTGTGTGAACCTACTGACAATACCACGGTGTGGTAAGCTCAAGTTAGGTCGGACACGTGACAGAGGGGAGGCCGGCTGGTACGTAAACAAGTACCCGGCACTCGAACTAGTGGTCTCCCAATCTGCGTAGACCACACATAATAAAAGCCTAAATAACACAATTCAAAACATGCATTAACAAACATATGATACGCGAGGTCAGATAATAATATAAGGCCAGAAATCTATACTTTAGCTAATAGTGTAGAAATCCGCTATATAATATTAAGTGAAACCTTGGAATATTACTCTATAAAATGTTGGGCAAGGGCATACCCGTAACAGTGGTTGATGTGGAGGTTTGGTAAGTGTCTCCTGGAGCAGGAAGACATCGATCTCATCTTGAACCGCAGCTTCAATCACTAAGTGAATTTTTCGCTGCAGCCCACAAATGTTTCACTGGAGGATCTTCAAGGGGTTTAAAGGGAGCCCTCTGATTCCATCTCTGCCTGGGACATGTCGTCGTCCGTTGTTGGTGACTCTGGGGTCTCCTCCATCACTGACTGGAAAGACTCTTGGAAGTTCCATTGAGTCCTTCCTGTCCAGTAGGACCATGCCTAGCATCCACGACAGGAGCTATCTGCAGGCACCCCTGTCCTCCGCTGACGGCAGCAGGCGAGAGAGGAGCTCTGAGATGATCCCAACGGTTTTTTTCTTCAGTCGAGTGGGAAACGAGTCTACCAGTACCTCTGTAGGCATTGGGTCGGATGACTCGTGTTCGGCCTGAGCCAGTTGGTAAGTTTGAGTGGCTGTCGACACTGCAGCTGCATAAGCTGGGTGCACCCTGGGACTGACCGGAGTGACCATGGACTCCCGGGTCTCATGGCGGGGAGCCACTGCTTGACTCTGGTTGGTCGCAGGAGGGGCCTGCCCTCGGGAAGAGTCTTGCTGGTGGGATGGCATGGATTGACGGTGCCCAGTAGGGGCCTGCTGGGCAGTGTTCCTGGCCTGTGGTCGCTGTTCACAGTGACTCTGTTGTCTCGGCCATCTTGCTCTCTGGCCTTGCTGTTGGCCGTGCAGCTGCAAGCCACTGACTGCCCCCTGATGGCTCTGCTGGGAGCCCAGTGCTGGGAACTCGCTGGTATCGCCCATCTGTGGCATCCGTGGTGCTGCGGTTGGAGCCCATGCTGACTGTTGCTGGACGGTTCAGAGGTTGGGCGGTGCCGTGGGTGCCAAGGCATTCCGGTGATGCACCTGCTGCCAGTGCTGCACCATCACAGGACAGCTCTGGTTCCAGGCATGGTGCCTCTTTGAGCAGATGGCACACTTGGGCTCCGGCAGAGAGGTCTCGCCAGTCGGTTGTTTGAGGAGAGCAATGCTGTCCTTCGAGTCGTGTGCCTTGCTCCACAATCCACACCTCTTTCCTCACTGGCAGGTGGCTGTAATGTGATTGAACCCCTGACAGTTGAAGCACTGCAGTGGGCCTGTCAGGTACGGCCGGGTCTTGAACCTTCCCCAGACCCCGAGGTCCAGGTGCATGGGGAGTGGGCCTGTGTGGTGAATCAGCACCTGTCGGGTGGGTGCCTTGTTCACCTTGGCAGTGAGTCGCTCTGCCTTGATAATATTGGGCAGTTCCAAAATGGGGTCCAATCGAAGGTGCACAGGGACGTATAAGAGTACCTGTCATATATACCATATGTATTATACTGGTGTAGTATATGAACTAATTGTACTATATTTGTGTAGTATATATTGTAAGACCAGCCTTATATGTGAGGTCCCTTGCTACCCATGACGTCATGAATCCTGTGCATGTGTGCGCTCAGAGAGAGGTATCTCTCATTCTCATCATAGGCTTAGAACTGGACAGAGGTGCTGGGCCTACCTCCTTCCTCACTTACTCAATATACGTGTTTACCATCCATCCGAGTGTTTCCCTCGATTACCTTTATCTCCAAGAACCCATATGATAAATGGTGCCAGCGGTGAGCCCGTAATTTTATAGATTATGGATTTATGGAGAGATAGAATCTACCAAGACAGTGCCAGTGTGTAGGCCTACAGACGCTCCCAGCTACCAACTCTGAGCAGCATTCGTCAGCCTGTCTACAATATTTCCTGGTCAGCTAAGTGCCTTATCTGTAATTTGTTAAAACCTACTATGTGATAAGACAGTGTGAGGTGGGAGAGTGCCCTGTGCCCAAGCCAAGATTCCAAGCCATCGTACCTTTCCAAGCCAGCCTAGCCTTAAGCCAGCTTTCCACCTTGCTGAGCTAATTGTTACAAGATTCCAAGCCAGCCAACCTGTGTGAAAGGTCTAAAGCAGCCAAGACATCCAACCCAGCTGATTGAGAAGTAAGCCAGCAAAGCCACGTGAGTCCCCAGTATTTCCTATCGGCTTGTACTCCAGTGTATCGCTGTTCTGAGTGATAATATTCTGGGTGTGTTCCAAGCAACCCTAGATTAAATTCAAGAGACTTTGTGGTGTAGTGTGGGAGCCAGCTAGAGCGATCGTGACACCGTGACCTCACCACGGGCCAGTCCACTCACCCAGCCACCCACGCAAACACACTGCTATTAAACACGTGTGGCTTATTTCACCCAATTTCTTGGGTTTGTCATTGATCGTTTCGGTCCACATAGTAAGGTGAAGATAGACTTTGTGACCTTCCTACTAGTGTGCCAACGATTAAAGCCTATATCTATGTGGATCCTTCATTTAAGCACAAATTCTACAAGATTATCCACGAGAGTGCAGTAGAGTAGCCGACGCCAGCCAGACGACAACAATTTCCACTAACATCACCCACTCCAGTTTCAGTCATCGCTAACTACGTTCTACAGCCTGGAGACATTTATTTTGTTTTTTGTTTTCAGATAATTAGAGACATTTTCGAGTGTTGAGTTATTGTTCTCAATTATAGTGAACCTTGTGTTATCCTGGGACTTGTGATTTCATTATAGACCGTGTTACTTCTTAAACTCTTTACTTGCATTAATTTTGAATTTTCCTAGTATCGTCCCTGATTAAATTAGTGTGTCATATTTCATTTAAATCATCTGCAGTATGTATAGTTTTACTGAGTATTGTGTGCATTTTAAATCAGTTATCCTTTGTGTTATTTCCCTTATTATTGTTGTGTTACAATATTTTTTTTTCTCCCAGTATTGTCCCTGTGTTAATTCTTGGGTTCCATCAAGTGTTCTATCCCAGAGTTATTATTCAGTCGTTTACCCTTGTTTGCTATTGTTGTGTAATTAATTTTGCTTGACCCAGTAACCATATATTTTTTTTTTATCCAGGTAATTTTACTTTTTCCCAGTATATTTCCCTGCTAATTCTTATGTGTTGCATTCAGTGTTCTTTTCCCTTGCACCTTATTATTGTTCTGTGTAATTGTTTATTTTTGTAAAGTGCTAATGTGTTTCACCTTTCCAGACTACCGTTATAAATTTTATTGACGACACTAATTTCTTCTGCTAAGTTAATTACCTCATGTTCAAGTCCATGACTTTTTGTGAATTTGTAAGTCCAAGAGTTATTTATCCTTGACAATTTGTACTCCTGCTCCTGTAAGTGTTATCTTATTTTCTTGTTAAATATCTTGTTCATTTTTTTATTCGTGTTAAAGTGTTGTTTGAACAAGTTCACTCTTAAGTTTGATTAAAGTCAGTGTTCTTAGTTAATTGTTTCAGTAATTGTTGCATTGAGTTACCTTGCTTTGCTTGCAATTAAGAGTAAGAGTGTTCAAACTAGTTAATTTCTGATATCTTTGTTTCTTGTGTTGCAAATTTTTTCCCCAGTGCAATTTTATTGACTATTGATAATTCCTGAGACTGATTTTGTGCAATTTAACTTTTGCAGTATTCAATTTTCTTTCATAATTTTTTATTGTGTTTACTTATGTGTTCAAGTATTTTGTCATTCTTTCAAGAGTAATAAGTAATACTCTAGTGAAATTTTCTCAGTGATTTAAGAAGTAACTGTATTTCAAGTATTGCCAGTGATCATTTTAATTGTTTTGTGCAATTCTCCTTTTTAGTGATTTGTTTCATCAGATTTTTGCTCTTTCCATAAGCATTATTGAATTTTATTTAATTATTTTTGCATTGAATTATTAATTTCTTTTTGTAATTTTTTGTTGAAATTTAAAAGTAAAGAGAACTCATCTTGCAGTTAATTCAAGTCAAAGTAAGATTTTTGAATATTAAAGTGTTAAATTGTCTTGCCAAGTCAATTTTCAGTGAGTTTTCCTTGCTTCAAGTGTATCTCGTGCAATTCTAGTTACTTATGCAGAGTAGTTAACATCGTTAATACCAGTAAGCTATATTGTGCTGTATCCTTTCTTTTATTATTTTCTTTTGAGTTCTCCTTCATTTGTCTGAAATCATGTCTCAAGTAAATTTATGCAATAATAATGTGTGTGCTGCTACTCAGAGCTATAATGATAATGAGTCAGTAAAAAGTTTTCATAGTCCCTTCATGACTGAACGACAGTATCTAGCTTTTGAGCAATGTGTTTGTTCTCCCAGCTTGTATCAGAGATTTGCCCGAGTGCTGCTGAATGTAAAGTTCAGATTAGTTCTTGTAGATCTGTGCCTTATTTATTAACGTAGCTGAGCGGTCAGGCACTAGTAAACTGTCATTCCTGTCTGTGTTCTACCTACAACTTCAGGTATGCAAGATAGCGTTCAGTCAGCTCGAGTGCCTGAGGATACTCAGACTACCTTGCGTGCTGAGCCTATCCTTGCATTGTCGCTAGTTCAAGTAGTAATTCCTCTCCAGGGGACGCTTTGTTGAAGAAAGACTACTTGAATGAGTTATACTATCTCTCGCTGATGTATAGCAATTGCAGAAAGCCGTTTCTGTTGCTAGTGTATTAACTAGAGTGCCAGTTGTTGTCCCTCGTGTTCCAGATAGTGATCTTAACCCAGTTGACAGTAAATCCTTTGCAGAGTACAGTGTTGTATGTTGAGCAATTATTACCTGGAGTAAGAGATAGTGCAAGTCGTTTCTCCCTTGCTCATATTTTGTGTTATTGAGTTAACTATTTCTGCCTGGGAGAGTTCAATCCACTCCATCGAGCCTGTTCATTCCTTCAGTAGGAAAGTAATCATAAGTCTTGAGCTAAAGATAGAAAATTGAGTTAAGAGAAATTATTGACTGTGTGTTTGTTATCAGATTTCCAGTATCTAGTAAGATCTTTGTGTGTTCAAGTTCCCTCCGAGTTCTGAGTTTTAACAGTATGACCTGTGTGCACTGAGTCTATCTTTTCTGTTAAAACTTCTTCTTAATATATACATTTATTCTTCCTCAGAATCCGTAGAGTGCACGAATACAGATTGTTCGATCAATTTTGTCAGCTGAAATTGTAATATAAATATGTAATGCATTACAATTACTTAAGAACCTATTATATTAAGAACCATTACGTTAAGAATTGTGATAGTAAGATCAGTTATTACTATCTATTCAGTCGATTTAATCCTGTTATAATTTACTTGAATAGTTCTAAGTTATAAATGTGTTTGCTTTGTATAGAATCACCCCAGTATCACCTGTCTGTTCAGCCTGTAGAGTTGTATTGTATGTCGAGACGACATACGGTAGTGTAACCGAGCTGTCATATATACCATATGTATTATACTGGTGTAGTATATGAACTAATTGTACTATACTTGTGTAGTATATATTGTAAGACCAGCCTTATATGTGAGGTCCCTTGCTACCCATGACATCATGAATCCTGCGCATGTATGCGCTCAGAGAGAGGCATCTCTCTCATTCTCATCATAGGCTTAGAACTGGACAGAGGTGCTGGGCCTACCTCCTTCCTCACTTACTCAATATACGCGCTCACCATCCATCTGAGTGTTTCCCTCGACTACCTTTATCTCCAAGAACCCCTTATGATATACCCCCTTGTATACCTTCTCCCAAGCAATTAGTTCCACCATGCTTTGATGCATCACAACCAGCCCCATTAATGCCTCGTATGAATCCTCGTCCCGAGGAATGACCAAAACCTCGTTCCTGAGAGTGAACTCGCAGCGGAGCTGGAGGTGGGGGATGCCCTCCAGATACCTCACAAACCCGTAATCGGGAACCTTGTATTTGTTGAAGGCCATGGTTGCACGTGTCCGAGCAGAGCGGGAAGTCTTTCTTCCACGAGGAGTCAACCATTCCCCATCCTCTGTGGTGGCTAATGCAACTGGGGTGGGTACCTGGTAGGGCCCCCAACCCCACCAGTTGAGGAGCCACAGCCTCCTGGTGGCCTCCCATCATCCCTATGTCCATCTGGGGACCAGGTGTTTTTGGGTAGCATCTGCCAGTTGAACTAGTGGCAGATCAGCAGATACAGCAGTCTCCACAGCATCCTTGGCCTTCTTGGTGGGGACTTCCATATTAACTGACCAGTGTACATTTGGAGGGAAACAGGAGAAAACGCCAAATCTAATGACAAAACTCCAAGGAATCTGCCAGGGCAGTGGCCGTTTTTTCCTCACTGCTTTTAAAATTGCTGACACAACAACTCTACGAGGACCAGTCAATATAATGACGAGCCCCGCTAAATGCAATTGATGGGGCTTTGGAAGTACATAGCTATTGATTAAAACTTTTTCTTACCCTGCAAAGATGGAAATGACAAGTGTGATAGGTGAAGCCGGACTGTGAAGTGATGAGTGAAGGGAGTTTCAAGTAAGGGGTGAGGGGGGTATGTGTTAACAAGAAATTTACTAGTAACCAGTGGTGATTTCTAGAGTAGCTACTAGGCCATTGCTAGTTGTCTGATAAGATCAGTGGTTTCTTTTTAATAAAAAAAATAAAGAAAAGAAAACAAATTTTTGTTGTGAAGTGATAAAGAGTAACCATGACTGGCGTAAGAGGGGTTCACGCTGCCATAATTATATTTCTCATGATACTGAATTTCTCGGAAGAAGGAAATCAGTCATGAGGACTGCAAAAGGTGAATGGGGTGATAGCTCCCTGGAGAGTGAAAGCCCAACAGTCGCCATCCTACCAGAAACGTAAGTGTCAGTATCGCCGCAAGGTATGGCAACACCACATATCCAAACAAACACAGTGGTGCACAGCTTTTATAGTGGCGCTATTAAGTGGTGATATCCATACTAATCCAGGACCTCAATCTATGATACAGGTGCAAAACAGACAGATAAATCATGGTGATAATGACGGTCTAGTAGCTAGGAATGATAACCTTAACTCCATATGTAAAGCACAAATAGAACCATTATTAATATCTCATACACCACCAGACATATGTATACACTGTACTAAGGTACGAAAAAAGAACAGTAAACTTACCGTATGTAAAATGTGTAAGGGGTGGATGCATAATGGATGTGTGTTTTATTATGGTAATGGTGCCAGATTTCATTTTCTTTTGTAACAAATGCACTTTGGCACAGTTACCCTTTAGCAATGATGACAATGATTTACCTATTTTTAGTTTGTTTTGATATCTTTATTATGCACCACATACCCATCCTGTGGGCGGTAGTCAAAAGATTACAGAGGTACATAATGGGTCCAGGGACTGGACCTCAAAGTTTGATAGCTGAGCAAGTTACAAAGGTAATGAACTCAGATGGTCACAATCATGACAAGTTACAAAGGTATTTGCAGATTACAAAGGTATATATAGGGTCCAGAGACTGGGCCCCAAAGTTTTGATAGCTGAACAAGGTACAATGGTAATGAATTCACTAGTTACAAGGTAATGAATCATGTAAGTAAATTTACTTACGTCTGAACATGGTTGCAATCATGAACAAATTATAAATCAATGAGCAATATATTAGTCTACACCCAGCCACAACTGTAATGAGTTATTGGTGCAAATTTTAATTGTTGGGTCACACATTTTTAATGCTAATGACCCGTTGTCATTTATTGATGATTATGATTGTCTTAGGAAAACAGGCCTTCACTTTATTCATGTCAACGCAAGATCACTTCTTCCAAAACTGGCAGAGACTAGGATTACAGCTAACACAACTAGAGCGGGAGTTATATCCATCTCGGAATCCTGGTTGGATGACACAATGACTGATGACGAGGTCGAAATAGAAGGTTGCAATATAAAACCCTTAGATTGGAATAGAAAAAGTGGTGGGGTATGTGCCTACATAACGAACGACTTACCTGGAGTTTACCTGGAGAGAATTCCAGGGATCAACGCCCCCACGGTCCGGTCCGTGACCAGGTCTCATGTTGGACCAGAGCCTTATCAACCAGGCTGTTACTGCTGGCCGCACGCAGTCCAACGTACGAACCACAGCCTGGCTGGTCAGGTACCGACTTTAGGTGCCTGTCCAGTGCCTGCTTGAAGACAGCCAGGGATTTGTTGGTAATCCCCCTGATGTATGCTGGGAGGCAGTTGAACAATCTTGGGCCCCTGACACTTATTGTGTTGTCCCTCAACGTGCTAGTGGCACCCCTGCTCTTCATTGGATGGATGTTACATCGCCTGCCGAGTCTTTTGCTTTCGTAGGGAGTGATTTTCGTGTGCAAGTTTGGTACTAATCCCTCGAGAATTTTCCATGTGTATATAATAATGTATCTCTCCTGCCTGTGTTCTAGAGAGTACAGGTTTAGGAACTTCAAGCGTTCCCAGTAATTGAGGTGGTTTATCGCAGTTATGCGTGCCGTGAAGGTTCTCAGCACATTTTCAAGGTCAGCAATTTCACCCGCCTTGAAAGGTGCAGTTAGTGCGCAGCACTATTCCAGCCTAGATAGAACAAGCGATCTGTAAAGTGTCAACATGGGCTTGGCATCCCTGATTTTGAAGGTTCTCATTATCCATCCTGTCATTTTTCTAGCAGATGCAATTGCTACGGTGAGATCCTCTGACATGATCACTCCCAGGTCTTTACATTAGTTTTTCGCTCTATTGTGTGGTTGGAATTAGTTTTGTACTCCGATGAGATATTAATTTCTTCACTTTTTCCGTATCTGGTAATTGAAATTTCTCATCAAATGTTTTCTGCAGCCCATTTGAAGATTTGGTTTATGTCTGCTTGGAGTCTTGCAGTGTCTTCAACGGTGGACACTGTTATACAGATTCGGGTGTCATCTGCAAAGGAAGACACAGCACTGTGGCTCTTATCCCTGTCTATGTCCGATATGAGGAAGAGGAACAGGATGGGAGTGAGTACTGTGCCTTGTGGAACAGAGCTTTTCACAGTAACTGCCTCAGACTTTACTCTGTTGACTACTACTCTTTGTGTTCTACATGTTAGGAAATTATAGATCCATCTACCAACTTTTCCTATTATTCCTTTATCACGCATTTTGTGTGGTATTACACCATTGTCACACTTGTCAAAGGCTTTTGCAAAGTCTGTGTATATAACATCTGCATTCTGTTTGTCTTCTAGAGCATCCAGGACCTTGTCGTAGTGGTCCAGTAGTTGGGACAGACAGGAGCGACCTGCTCTAAACCCGTGCTGCCCTGGGTTGTGTAATTGATTGGTATCTAGATGAGTGGCGATCTTGCTTCTTAGAACCCTTTCAAAGATTTTTATGATATGGGACGTTAGCGCTATTGGTCTGTAGTTCTTTGCTATTGCTTTACTGCCCCCTTTGTGGAGTGGGGCTATGTCTGTTGTGTTTAGTAACTGCGGAACGACCCCAGAGTTCATGCTCCCTCTCCATAGGATGTTAAAAGCACGTGATAGGGGCTTCTTGCAGTTCTTGATAAACACGGAGTTCCATGAGTCTGGGCCTGGAGCAGAGTGCATGGGCATGTCATTTATTGCCTTTTCGAAGTCATTTGGCGTCGTGGTGATGTCAGATAGGCATGCGTCTGTCAAGTTCTGTGGCACTCTCATAAAAAAATAATTTAGGTCTTCGATTTTCAGTCTGGTTAGCAGCTCGCTATAAACTGAGTCATACTGGGACTTGAGTAACTCACTCATTTCCTTGCTGTCATCTGTGTAGGACACATCCCGTTTAAGTAGGGGCCTAATACTGGATGTTGTTCTCGACTTTGATTTTGCATAAGAAAAGAAATACTTTGGGTTTCTTTCAATTTCATTTATAGCTTTTAGTTCTTCCCGCGTTTCTTGATTCCTGTAAGATTCCTTTAGTTTTAATTCGAAGTTTGCTATTTCTCTGACTAGTGTCTCCCTACGTATTTCAGATATATTGGCCACCTGTAGCCGCTCCGTTATTCTTTGCCTTCGCCTGTATAGGGAGCGCCTCTCTCTCTTTCTAGTTTGCATCTTCTCCTCCTTTTCCTTAAGGGAATTTGCCTTGAGCAAACCTCTAGTGCCACAGAGTTAATTTGGTCTAAATATAGGTAAGGATCCGTGATGCTTAGGCAATCTTCCCAGTTTATATCATTTAGGACTTGGTTTACTTGGTCCCACCTTATGTTTTTGTTATTGAAGTTGAATTTGGAGAAGGCTCCCTCGCGGCTGATCACATTTTGTTGATCTGGGGCTCCCCCCATGCATGTCTGGACCTCTATTATGTTGTGATCTGAGTATATTGTTTTTGATATGATGACATTTCGTATCTTTGTTGGTGAAGATGAGGTCCAGCGTATTCTCTAATCTTGTAAGCTCTACTATATGCTGGTTTAAGGTGAACTTGGTGCAGAGATTTAAAAGTTTATGCATGTGTGAATTTTCATCTGAGCTGCCTCCTGGTGTTATCTCTGCTGCCACATTGTTTGCAATGTTCCTCCATTTTAGGTGCCTGAGGTTGAAATCCCCCAGTAGCAAGATGTTGGGGGCAGGAGCTGGAAGATTTTCCAGACAGTGGTCAATTTTCAGAAGCTGTTCCTGGAATTGTTGGGACGTTGCATCCGGGGGCTTGTAGACAACCACGATGACCAGGTTTTGATTCTCGACCTTTATTGCTAATACTTCAACTACATCATTTAAGGTATTTAGTAGTTTTGAACATATAAGTGACTCTGTGATATACAGGCCAACCCCCCCTTTTTGCCTGTTCACTCTGTCACACCTGTATAGATTGTAGCCCGGGATCCATATTTCATTGTCCAGGTGATCTCTTATGTGGGTCTCTGTGAAAGCCGCAAACATAGCATTTGACTATGTAAGCAGTCCACGAATGAAAGGTACCTTGTTGTTTGTTGCTGGCTTTAGACCCTGTATATTAGCAAAGATGAATGTAGTTGGATTGGTGGTATTGGTTGTATGGGGGGGGGGTCTTTTTTTCCTGGCTCTAATATCTGTTGTAATGGAGTGGAGGCCACTGACTGTGATTCCACTCCAGAAATGCTTGCAGTTGGTGTACAATTTCTGTCATTTCCTGCCAGCTTTTTTTCCTTCCTGGTACTAAAAACTCTCTCTCCGGAGTGGCTGTGACTACCCAGGTTTTGCCATGATCTGGATGTTCTGTGTCGCCTCGTACCCTTTAGGTGGTATGCCTGGCAATATAAGTTATAGCACTGTGTTTCCTGAATTGATGTGTGGCACATTTCAGGGTGAAAAAACTTACAGGACGGGAGGTTGCATTTGCCTGTTTTCATATATGCACTGCATTTTCTGGGGTGATCATAATTGCATGTCCCATCTGATTTCCCAGATTTTCCATGCCTGCAGATACCAAGTGCATAATATTCACATAGGCCTGGTTTCCGTTTGCACTGGTTTTTTGTGACTGTGTTCCCCATTGGTTGGTGTGTTCCTGTCTCGTGTCTGTCTTCATTACTAGTGCTAACAATGGAGCCTTCAACTGTTTCCGGTAATTTATCTTCAGTATTTCCCTGGGCATCCCCTTGTTTACTGTCTACCATGGTATTGCTAGTTTGTAGCACTGTTTTTTGTGTGTCCTTGTCTACACCTCTTTCCCCATCATTTATTTCACTAGAGCTCCTGTCCCTCTTCAGGGCACCATCATTTATTTCTCCATTCTTAAATTTAATGTCAACCATTTTAACATCTGTACCAGGGGCGGTAGCACCATCTGGCCCTGATTTTTTACTTTCCCAACTGTTATAGAAAGCTGTCATGTTTTTTATGAAGTCCGATTTGGTGTTGTCATCTTTTAATATCGATGTGATTTTATTCCACAGTTCGGTCTCATTTGGACATACCCAAAAACACTTCCCTTGTTTAATATCTTGTGTAATAGATTCTTGGATGTCTACACAAGGGGCGTGGCAGCATTTACCACAAAAGTTGCATGTAATAGAGTAGAACACAAAGAGTAGTAGTCAACAGAGTAAAGTCTGAGGTGGCTACGGTTAAAAGCTCTGTTCCACAAGGCACAGTACTCGCTCCCATCCTGTTCCTCATCCTTATATCGGACATAGACAGGGATATCAGCCACAGTGATGTGTCTTCCTTTGCAGATGACACCCGAATCTGCATGACAGTGTCCACCATTGAAGACACTGCAAGACTCCAAGCAGACATCAACCAAATCTTTAAATGGGCTGCTGAAAACAATATGAAGTTCAATGATGAGAAATTTCAATTACTCCGATATGGAAAACGTGAGGAAATTAAAATCTCATCGGAGTATAAAACAAATTCCAACCACACAATAGAGCGAAAAATAATGTCAAAGACCTGGGAGTGATCATGACAGAGGATCTCACCTTCAAGGACCATAAAACTGTAGAAATCTTTTCTGCCAGAAAAATGACAGGATGGATAATGAGAACCTTTAAAACCAGGGATGTCAAGCCCATGTTGACACTTTTCAGGTCGCTTGTTCTATCTAGGCTGGAATATTGCTGCATACTAACTGCACCTTTCAAGGAAGGTGAAATTGCTGACCTAGAAAATGTACAGAGAACCTTCATGGCACGCATAACTGCAATAAACCACCTCAATTACTGGGAATGCTTGAAGTTCCTAAACCTGTACTCCCTGGAACGCAGGCGGGAGAGATACATTATTATATACACTTGGAAAATCCTAGAGGGATTAGTACCAAACTTGCACATGAGTGTCACTTCCTATGAAAGCAAAAGACTCGGCAGACGATGTAACATCCCCCCAATGAAAAGCAGGGGTGCCACTAGCACGTTGAAAGACAACACAATAAGTGTCAGGGGCCCAAGATTGTTCAACTGCCTCCCAGCATACATCAGGGGGATTACCAACAAATCCCTGGCTGTCTTCAAGCAGGCACTGGACAGGCACCTAAAGTCGGTGCCTGACCAGCCGGGCTGTGGTTCGTACGTTGGACTGCGTGCGGCCAGCAGTAACAGCCTGGTTGATCAGGCTCTGATCCAACATGAGGCATGGTCACAGACCGGGCCGCAGGGGCGTTGACCCCTGGAACTCTCTCCAGGTAAACTCCAGGTAATCCATGCAGTGGAACGTTAGCCTATAATCCAAGACCTGATTTAAATATAAATAAACTAGAGATCCTATGGTTTGAAGTGTTGCTTCCCAAGACCAAACCCATCTTAGTAGGAACTAGTTACCGCCCTCCCACCTATCACCAGTTCTTAGAGGACTTTTCGAGAGTTTTGTCTGGACTTGATAACAATGGGGAGACAGTAATACTGGGAGACTTCAACATCTGTTTTCAACACCAAAATAACGGGCTATGTAAAAGGTATAAGCAAATTCTGGATTTAAATAGTTACACTCAACTAATTAATACACAGACCCAGATCACAGTTCTCAGCCACCCTAACTCACCACATACTTTGTAACCGCACTGAGAACATTAGTCAGTCAGGCGTCATTACCACAGGTCTTAGTGATCATTTCATCATTTACTGTACCAGGAAAATCATTAGGGAAAGGATAGGCCTACACAGGACAATAAAAATTAGGTCAACTAGAAACTACAATAAAGAAACACTGGTAAGTATGCTACACAATTGTGACTAGTCAGCGATAACAAGGTGCACGGACGTAAATGATGCCTGGGAAAAATTCAAAACAATGTTCACTGCCATCCTTGATAATATTGCATCTGTTAAAGAGGTTAGGATTAAAGGAAGAACTGAACCCTGGATGACTACTGAGATATTAGATAATCTGAAATTCAAAGATCAGTTGATAAAAATATTTAAGGTAAATTGAAAGGATATTGCAGCGCTAAATGAATTCCAAAGGGTGAAGAACAGAGTGCAGAGGCTTATAAAAGGCGCAAAGGCTAGGCACCCTAGAAAGCTCTGGCAACAACTAAAACAGTTGGGGTATAGCCA
The DNA here is from genome assembly GCA_009830355.1 of Cherax destructor. Classification (NCBI taxonomy): domain Eukaryota; kingdom Metazoa; phylum Arthropoda; class Malacostraca; order Decapoda; family Parastacidae; genus Cherax; species Cherax destructor. The sequence goes on along the minus strand of WNWK01010824.1, from coordinate 15,461 downwards.
TAAACCCTAAACCTGTACTCCCTATCCCTAGAACGCAGGCGGGAGTGATACATTATTATATACACGTGGAAAATTCTCGAGGGATTAGTTCCAAACTTGCACACGAGAGTCACTCCCTACGAAAGCAAAAGACTCGGCAGGCGATGTAACATCCCACCAATGAAAAGCAGGGGTGCCACTAGCACGTTGAGAGACAACACATTAAGTGTCAGGGGCCCAAGACTGTTCAACTGTCTCCCAGCATACATCAGAGGGATTACCAAAAAACCCCTGGCTGTCTTCAAGCTGGCACTGGTATACTCCAGGTAAATGTTGATAACGAGGTATGCCACGAAACAACTAAAGTGGCAAATTGTTTTAATTCATACTACACAACTGTCGCATCAACACTATTAAATAAGCTACCAGCTGCATCAAATGCCTTTAACACAGACTGAAAAGTGTAAAACATACTATATCAATAAAGGGGTAACTCCAAACAGTTGTCAACTAGTAAGTCTATCTCATGACTTCGTGCAAAAAGAACTAAGCAGGTTAAACCCAACAAAGAGCACCGGCCCAGATAACATCCCGTCTAAGTTCCTAAAAGATGGTGCCTCTGAACTGGCAATCACCATTGCTCACATAATAAATCTGTCCATCACCACTAACACAGTACCAGAGGGGTTCAAGGAGGCAAAGTTACTCCTATCTTCAAGAATAATAGTATGTCTGATGTCAGCAACTATAGGGCTGTTTGTATACTCAGTGTAATATCCAAAATTCTAGAGAGAGCGGTGTACTGTCAAGTAGTTAAGTATCTTAATAACAACAACATTCTTCATAGTTACCAATCAGGCTTTAGGAGCTCTTACTGAACCGACACCTCCCTAATTAATCTGATGGATTACATGAGAACTGAAATGTCGATAGGGAACCTCATAGGAATGGAAACTTTAGACTTGCAAAAGGCCTTCGATACTGTCAACCACAATGTATTATGTAAGAAACTTCAAGCTATCGGCATCGGTTCCATAGACTGGTTTAAGTCCTATCTTAGCAATAGGAAACAAATTGTCAAAATCAACAAAACATAATCAGAACCACTGCCGATAGCATGTGGAGTTCCACAAGGTAGTATTCTGGGTCCCTTATTATTCCTGTGTTATGTAAATGGCATGCCCATCAGTGTCAAGTGCAAACTCCTACTATATGCGGATGACAGTGCTCTGTTAGTATCAGGTAAAGACCCACAAGATATAGCTAATGTATTAACACTGGAACTGGAGTCCTGCAGCAAATGGTTAGTAGACAACAAGTTATCGTTACACCTCGGGAAAACAGAAGCCATACTCTTTGGCACGAAATATAAACTGAGCAGGGTAAATAATTTTAATGTCTGATGTAATGGGGAATCCATCACTTCAGTTTCCTCAGAAAATATCTGGGAATCCCTCTGACCCATGCATGTCAGGAGAATTGATAGGGATCAGTGTAGTAAAGAAAACGAATGCCAGACTGAAGTTCTACCTACTGAGGATCGCAGGACCCTGTCTTGCCCTTATACAATGTCATATTGACTACGCTTGCTCTTCATGGTACTCTGCCTTGACAAAAAACTGAAAGATAAACTGCAAATCACACAGAACAAAATGATAAGATTCATCCTGGACCTGGGCCCAAGAGAACATGTAGGTCAGGATGAATTACAGCAATTTGATATGTTGAATATTGAAGACAGAGTAAAACAACTTAAGTTGAGGTCGATCACCATGCCCAGCCCTTCTAGGGCAGGGTAGGTGCCAGCTTGCTACCATCTGCAGCTCGTAAGCCTGCCCTTCCCGTAAGGGAAGGTGGCAGACCACAGAGGCATAGTATCTATCTACCTCCATGCTTCGTGCTGGTGGGGAATGGCTAGGCCTGGGGCCAGTTGGTCCCACCGATGAGGTGTATCCCTTCCATGGGAGACATAGGTCCTGACACTCCCGCCAGGAGCCGGAGCCGGTCGCCATCTGGTAAAGACCCAGGCCGGGAGAATTCCCGGTGAATCAACACCTCCACCTCCTCCACTTAAGTTGAATCAAGTTTATAAAATTGCTCACAAACAGTGTCCAGAATATCTTGCTACCAATTTTGTCAAGGCTGGGAACCAAAGCAGTCATAGTACTAGGGGAGAGAGCACAACTTTGTAGTACCCACAGTCAATGGCCAGGCTTCAAACACCTTTTATTGTACAGCAATAAAGGAATGAAACAGACTGCCTGCACATGTCAAAGCCAGTCATAACATCAGGCAGGTCAAGAAGAGTAGGAGGTGGTGATTCGCCGGGAATGCTCCCGGCCCAGGTCTTTACCAGATGGCGACCCGGCTCCGGCTCCCTTTCGTGGGAGTATCGAGACCTATGTCTTCCATGGGTGGGGTACCCTAAGCGGTGGGACCATCTGGCCCTGGCCTGACACATTCCCCACCAGCACGAGGTTGGTAGGTAGATAGATGGTAGGCCTCTTTGATCTGCCACCTTCCCCGCCCCAAGGAGGCTGACGGGAAGGGCAGGCTTGCGAGCCGCAGATGGTAGGAAGCTCTATCCTTGGCACCTACCCTGCCCTAGAAAGGCTGGGCATGGTGATCGACCCAGTTCAAGGAAAGCCCAAAGGTACTTAATGAGGAGGAGAAGGTGTTGATTCACCGGGAATTCTCCCGGCCCGGTCTTTACCAGATGGCGACCCGGCTCCGGCTCCCTGGCGTGGGAGTATCAGAGACCTATGTCTCCTATGGGAGGGGATACCCCTCATCGGCGGGACCATCTGGCCCCAAGCCTAGCCACATTCCCCACCAGCACGAGGCATGGAGGTAGATAGATGCTATGCCTCTGTGGTCTGCCACCTTCCCTAACGGGAAGGGCAGGCTTACGAGCTGCAGATGGTAGCAAGCTCCAGCCTTGGCACCTACCCTGCCCTAGAAAGGCTGGGCATGGTGATCGACCATACCTAATGAATGTTGCGACAGAAAGGGAGAAGAATGATTTTTATTTTTTTTTAGCTAACATACATGTACATGTAAATAACTCTTTTTACCTTATTCCTAGTATATATCCATAATAGTATAATAACTAGTGTCTACTACAGTGTATGATATTAAAGTATTAAATGGACCCCAATTGAAATAAATCACTCTGTCTGACTTTTTTGGGTTATCCTAGTATATCTGTGTCTAGCATTAGAAATAATATTAGGAGAGAAATAAATAATGAAAATGATAGGAATGCAGTTAGAAGCCTGAGTAGATCTATAACCCACTATGATAACATGAACGTAGATATGTATGTTTATGGAGCAACTTGCAATGTGAACAGACTGACTGATGTTATAGTGGCCAGGCTTAGGCTTGGCTACAAGTACTTCTGACAGTTTGGGAGACACAGATGATGATCAAACTAAATGCAAATTATGTGATCAGGCATATGGTCACTGTCTTGAACACTATGTGCTTAATTTTCCACTAATTGAGGAATATAGAGATAGACAGTACAATAACCTATGTGACATGTCAATATATCTTATTCATGAAATAAGATGCCGGTTGTACTAAGCAAATTTCCTAAATTTACTTGTAACAGATAATTGAAATGTAGATATAAACCTAAATGTACAATTGTTAACACCTTTGGGGCCTAGTGCCTAGGCCTTTGTGTATCCATATGCTTTTGCGCGACCGTCCACAGGATGGATATGGGGTGCACAATAAACTAGCCACTTCGGTTGCAAAATCTAACATCTAATCTTCTACACATATGCTGCTATGTATGATAATCTATGTAACTGTATTTGTGTATACCTGAATAAACTTACTTACTCTCCTGAGCCTAACATGGTGACTAGATGTGGGGACGGAACCAGCAGCTGAGCTGCTGACTGTGACCTCACAGCCGCCCACACGGGGCTCGGAGCTGTGAGGCTCACTTCCCCGGACGGAGCCTTTAGCCACCCTCACGTGGCTCAAGGCTCTGACGCACTGAACACTGTCCAACGTTTCAGTTCAGTTTGATATCTTTATTATTCACCCCATACCCATCCTGTGGGCGGTAGTCAAAAGATTACAGAGGTACATAAGGGGTCCAGGACTGGACCAAAGTTTTGATAGCTGAGCAAGTTACAAAGGTAATGAACTCACAAGTTACAAAGGTAATGAACTCACAAGTTACAAAGGTAATGAACTCACAAGTTACAAAGGTAATGAACTCACAAGTTACAAAGGTAATGAACTCACAAGTTACAAAGGTAATGAACTCACAAGTTACAAAGGTAATGAACTCTAAAGTTACAAAGGTAATGAACTCACAAGCTACAAAGGTAATGAACTCACAACGATCATGAGAAAGGACACTAATCTGTGCGTAAACTAACACAGATGTATAATCCCAAGAGAAAACAGCCCACGAAGAACAATAACGGCGTAAATCTGTGCGTAAACTAACACAGATGTCTCCTCTGCTATGTCCTCTATATATCCACGAATGTCTTCGACGTCCCCAAACCCCAACAACAGAGGTGCCTGTTCCTCTTCGGCGGACAGCCAGATGTGTTAGAGGGCGTGTGTTATCAGAGGAGTCGTTTTCTGTGACCAGGGCGACTTACGTTTTCTCACACGCTTTCACGGGGGTAACTGTTAAATAGTACAGGCGGTCACCTCCGTTGAGATTATGTATTTGTAATGTAAGTGTTGGTGAAGTCCATACAGGTAAACTCATAATTCCTACATATGACAACAAATGTTGTAATGACTATAATTCGTTGTAGAAACATCGTACAACCTTGAGACTTATACCAAAATGCTGCCAGATTGAAGACCCGGAGAGTAAAGGCGAATCAAGAAGTTAACTATACTATACGTATTTGTTCTCAAGCTTAACTCATTTTTCATTTTTTTGTCGATTATTCTCGTGCTCTGCGTGTGTCACCTTTTCCTATTTCCCCCAAATTACAATATGTTTTCATAAAGAGTTCTTCTCAGGTTTGTGGCTGGAAGGTTAATTCAAGATTGTGTTCTCCTGAAAATCCGCCACATAATTTCTAACAAACTTACAGAGGTAATGAGTCATTTTGTTTGACTCTTTTGTGTTGCTAAACGTTACTAATATATGATTTATTATACGAAATCATTGTAAAGATGTAAATTACTTGATTATGTTGTAATGAAAACAAAATAAAAAATAGAACATCAAAACATTATTTTGTAGTGGGTAACATTATAATTTTTTAATATGTAAATAATATGTCATTGCTCAAAAGTAAAATTTATTTGAATTTTTTGAAATTCTTTATAAAAATTAGAAATATGTGATACTTACCAAAGATTTTTTAAATTTTATTTTTAAAGAACTTTAGATAAAAAAATTGCATAAAAGCTTCTAAATTTTATTATAGTCATTAATATATATTTTATATTCAACTGTCACACGAAACAAACTAACTAGAAGGGGTTTACTTACTTGAAATAGTAGAATTAAAAATTTTAGAAACCCTTGTTATTAAAACAATGGGTTATACATATAGTTATTAGCATTGTTGTCATGACCTACCATAATAGATCAAGGGACTAAATGCACACCATGATGGAAAACAATATTCCGTGGTGGGAAATTTAGTTTAAAAATATAGTACAGCAAAATTACATTATTTTAGATAATCACGAAACTCAAGTTTAGATAAATGAATGTTGAGAATCTCAAGTTTCTTTCATTTTATTTAAAACTTTATATATAAAATACGAACATAGTGCAAACTTTCCTAAACTAGAAAATATAATTGATAATAGGGTCCACCTCTGGTTCAAATTGTGGCCCCATAGCCTCGGAGAAGTGGATAAAAGGTTTCAAGGAAGAATATTTGGATTTCTTCTAGAAGCTATTTGAATATTCCACTTCCCCTACTACCCCACTACCAGGACCTTGTCATAATGGTCCAATAACTTGGACAGACAGGAGCGGCCTGCTCTAAACCCGTTTGCCCTAGGTTGCTTAATTGATGGTATCTAGGTGGTTGGTGATATATTTTCTTAGAACACTTTCCAAGATTTTTGTGATATAGAATGTTAGTGCTCTCGGTCTGTAGTTCTTTGCAATTGCTTTACTTGCACCTTTGTAGGGTGGAGTTGTTTTTAGCTAGTTTGTGATGACCCCTGTGTGCATGCTCCCTCTCCAGAAATTGCTGAATGCATGTGACAAGGGCTTCCTGCAGTTCTTGATGAACACGGAGTTCCATGAGTCTGGGCCTGGGTCAGAGTGCATATGCATGTCATTTATTGTCTTTTCAAAGACTTGTGGTGTTAGGATATTATCAAAGATTTTTGAAATACAGAGCATATCGGTCAAATTAGGTCAGTTTTGTCCCAGGATACGAAAACACCAGTTGACGAACACCCAGGTACCCATTATTACTGATGGGTGAACATAGACAACCAATGTAAGGAAGCACACCCTCGCTGGGAATCATCTTGGTCTTCATGCTCTCCTGACACAGTTCCAGGATGACTCTCACCATTTTGTTCTGGGTGATTTGTAGTCTATGTTGTTAAGGCAGATACCAAGAAGAGGAAGATAATCTAATGGCATTGTATGAGAGCTAGACATAGGTTCCTGTGAATGCTAATGTTTTATATTTATTTATAAATTGACATACTAATTGTATTTCAGGATAAATTATTATTCTTACACTCATATCTAATGTTTATTTAAAGGGATTTTTTATATTTTGTTCAAGTAACTAGATAGTAAAAATGGTATTTACCTGGGAAGGAAGGTTGATGTGTAGCTGTATTGTACATTTATATTATTCTCAAGTTCAGTTTTGCTGGAATGACCTATTTAGGTCTTATGTAAATAATATGTAATAAATTGTTTAGAACTGTGTATCTTGTGGATGGTCGTATCTTGTGTTGTGTCAATGATGTGCAAGTTTATTCAGGTATATACAAATACAGTAACATAGATCATCATACATAGCAGCATATGTGTAGAGAACCTGGGATAACCCAAAAAAAGTCAAAGTGACTTAGTATTTCCATTGTGTTTGAATTGTATTTAGTAGTATTATATATGTATATCAGTTACTGTTATGGGGTATTATGGACTTGTTATGGGGGCTATTGGAACCCAGCATGTATTGTTGTAATTAAATAACATGAATACCTAATTATATTGAATTATCAGAAGTACTGCTTGGGGGAGTTTAAAAGGCTTGGCCATCCTTATAAACTTAAGAGCTGAATTACCTGATTTATCAATATAATAGGTTATATAAAATATAAATGCACATTCTTATTAAGTACTAGTTATAAGTTGCATGTCTCATTGTAATAACATAAGATATATTGAGAGTACATGTGGAGATGTGCAAAGTGATGTGTTTATGTTTGAGGGGCTTAGAGAGCTTAGAGAGACTGCTGTTTCCCACAATTCCTCTCCTGGGAACATGGCTGATGCAGTGGGCTGGTATTGTATTATGCTGATCTTAACTTGGCTTCAGGGCTGAATGAGTGCCCAAAAGGTAATGGGGAGGGTTGTAGATCGATGTTACCATGATATTCTGATCTTCAGTGTATCAAGACACTGGAGGGTTAAGAAATGTTGAGAAAAAGAGAGTTAAAGGTGGCAGCTGAGCTATGTGCTTTGGGAGAGGCTGATTATATGTTTAGGAGTGGAGACCTGTACATTATATGTATATATTTCTTAATATAGCTCTATTTTTATAATGTTGGTTTAAATAACCTTTGAGAGGAATGTGAAAGAAATAAGTTTTCAGATGCAGCTGCTAAACCTGAGTAAGTATCATTTTAGCCTATAAATATCCTCCTTTTACCCTAAGACCTTTTAAGTAAATACCCTATGCTAGTACATGTAGAACCTTGATGATAAATAGGGGAAAATTACATAACATATGGGCCTGTCCAGGAGAGTTATTTGACTGTTAAAATAACTCAAAACATTCTTTGAGATGTACTGGTATGAGATAGGGTTGAGTCACATGTTTTGGTAGGATAAAATTTACCTTGGTGGTGTCAGTGGAAGGTTCATATATTAGTTTACAGGTTGTTTTCTCCAGAGTGGGGATTAAAGTTGAGTAACACATTTTGTTTGTGGTTATGGTAGAGTGCCATGTGAAGATTTTTCCATTGAACTTGTGTTATTTTATGTACCTGTGTAAAGACCTTGTCCATTGATGCTGTGCAGAAGTTTAAGGATAAATAATGTCAGAAGCTGAATCTTTAGAATTTTCTGGCTTCAGGAGGAGGTAAATAATTCATCAGTAAACATGTCTGTTAACAGTGAACAGGAGGAATCCCTCCTCCAGGTAATAAGGAAGCGATGATGAGACTTGAGATAGCTTTGATAGCAGCTAAGACAAAATTTTAGAAACTCAGGAGAGAGTACGCTCAATTAGGAGGTTCAGACAAGAGCTGGCAGTACTTTAACCTAACTAAAGCTGCACATTTTGTCCCTAAGTTTACAGAGAGTGACCCAGACAGATATTTTTACTTTTCTGAGAAGACTGCAAAGGAGCAAAGATGGCCCAAACAGCAATGGCACCCCAGTTCGCACACAGCTTGTAGGCAAAGGTTTCAGAGAGTAGAGACTTGGAAGAAGGAGAATTTTCTGATTATGAGAAAATAAGGAGGAGTATTGCATACCAAATGATACCTGAGAAATATAGGCAAATGTCAGAAGTAAAACATTTCAAGAGGGCAGACCTTAACTGAGTTAGGGAATGAGAAACTGTTCCTGTTTAAGAAGTGGGCTTGTTCAAAAGGAGTGAACAAGGACTATGAGAAGTTAGTAGACCTAATTGTTCATGAGGAATTGTACAATGTAATCCTGTTGACCTTAGAGAATATTTGGAGGACAGAAACCCAGATAATCTTTCAGCAGCAATGGATCTGGGTGACAGATTCTTAGTCATAGGAATTTGTAGGTAAAAACAGTCATGCTCATTCAAAAATTTCCCCCGTCTTTTTTAAACCTTATTCCAAATCCTATGGTCATAAAGGTAGGTGGGACAAGAATTTTCAGGGACAAATGAAGGCTGAGGCACCCTCTCAAACAGAAGGGAAAGGTAAGTCAGCTGGAGCTCAAAGTTTACCTAGACCATCAAATAATGCTTTCAGTTCCTCGAGCACATAGTACCAGTCCTACACCAAATGGTAAGAATACCTTTAAGAAGTATACCTGTTACTACTGTAACAAGACTGGGCACATACAAAGTTTTGCTTTGCACAGGCCTGTCGGTGCTGGCTTTCACAGTGGGCTTTGTGTGTAGTCCTTGCATTGTAATTGTATATGTTAGTAATCACTAAAGTAGTTAATGGTTACAATTTTCAGTATGTGGATTGGTTAAACTGTTTTCTATAACCTCTGCACTCTGTTCTAGTATTGTTCCATTCACGGGTTTTGTATGGTGTATGGTAAGGGCGGAATTGCATGTTTATTCTGGGAAGGTTCAGTGGAGCCATGAGAATTTGTAGATTGCCATGTTGTATGTCACCTTGTTGTATAACTGTACAGTGAAGTGTAGTTATGGTGCTGGGGTATATGTAAAACCTTTTGTAGTGTTACTACCACCTTTAGGCTAAGACCTTATTTTTTCCTGCCGTATCCTGGGGGAGAACAGTTGTTTTTAAAACCCGTTTTTATGAGACCCGCTGGAGGTGGGGGGTAATGGGGTATTATGGACTTGTTTGGGGTATTGGAACCCAGCATGATTTTGTAATTAAAAATAAGAATATTAATTATATTGAATTAATCAGAAGATGTTTGGGAGTTTAAAACCCACCTTATAAACTTAAGAGCTGAAACCTGATTTATCAATAAATAGGTTATATAAAAAAAATGCCATTCTTTTAAGTACAGTTATGTTGCATGTCTCATTGAATAACATAAGATATATTGAGAGACATGGGGAGTTGCAAAGGATGTGTTTATGTTTGAGGGGAGGAGAGAGAGACTGCTGTTCCCCAATTTCTCCGAACATGGCTGATGCAGTGGGCTGGATTGTATTATGCTGATCTTAATTGGCTTCAGAACTGAATGAGTGCCCAAAAGGAAGGGGGAGGGGAGACTGTTACCAAATTCTGTGACTTGGTATCAAGGCACTGGAGGGTTAAGTGTTGGAGAAAAATAGAATTAAAGGTGGCAGCTGAGCCATGTGCTTTGGGAGAGGCTGATTATATGTTTAGGAGGAGACCGAATTATATGGATATATTTCTTAATAGCTCATTTTTAAATTTGGTTTAAATAACCTTTGAGAGGAATGTGAAAGAAATAAGTTTTCAGATGCAGCTGCTAAACATGAGTAAGTATCATTTTAGCCTATATTTTCCTCCTTTTTACCCTAAGACCTTTTAAAAAACCCTAGCAGTAATGTAAAACCCTTTGATATAAATAGGGGAAAATAACAAAAGTTACCTGTTGTAATGCCATGGATAATACATCTTGAATAAAACTGTGACATTCTCACTCACTGAGGTCCGAATTGAATTCCCTGGAGGCTGGAAAACATTAGGGACGTTTTTCCCAAAGCACCGGTGTCCCTGTCCGGTTCACCCATCAGTTTAAATATACCGGGGTTGTCAGGGTGGGTGCACCTGGGAACACCTAATTTGCCTGAAATGTCAGCATAACAAGCAGCTTTCTATATAGTAATATGTCATTGATGTCAGCTAGTTCTGTATACAATGTATATGTACTTCAATAAAAAACGATATTAATTTTGTCCTCTCTTTCTTAACATGTTAAGGTTTGTATATAGTTGAGTCACTTCGATGTATGAGTTTGATTTTTGAGATTCAGGAATCGGTATCAAAATATTTTCAGTTTAGGAAAGTTGGACTATGTTGTTTATTTATATAAAGTTTTAAAAAATTGGAAGAAACTTGTCAACACCCCAATTTGATCTTATATCAAAGGTGTATATTTAGTTTCTTGAAGTAACATGGTAGGATATAAAACACTTAATGTTTGTAATCATATATAATATAACCATAAATAACAAAAAAAAATACCGTGACTGAACAAACACACCACCGAATATGAGAGGGAGCTTTGAGATTTGCCCATTTTGGGCCATTTAAAAGTCACACTAACACAGAAACGGTGCCTCCATAAATACCCCTTCCACCGTTACTGGTTTAGTGGACTTTGTAAAAGGTTAAACCAAACCCGCGTAAGCTCCCTTTTTATATGTGCGGTTTGTGTAAACCATTTTTTAATAAAAGGGTTTCAAAATAATTTTATTATTAATTGTTATTGAAATGAAGGAGGAGGAGGAGGGTTGATTCGCCGGGAATTCCCCCCAGCCCAGGTCTTTCCAGATGGGACCCTCTGGCTCCCTGTCGTGGGGGCATCAAACCATGTCTTCCAGGGAGGAGGTCACCCTTTATCATTGGGACTAACTGTCCCCAGGCCAGCTAATTCCCACCCCCGAGGCTCGTAGGGAGAAGCTAGGCCCTCTGGTCTACCATCTTCCTGACAGAAAGGGCAGGCTTGCAGCTGCAGATGGTAAGCTCCAGCCTTGGCACCACCCGCCCTAAGGGATGGGATAGTGATCATCTCAGAAACTATTTATTCTATGTGATTTGCGGATGGATCCCAGCCTGGGTCTTTTCCTTTTGGGTACCCGGCATCAACCCCGGAGGGGGTCAATAAGGAAAGGTGCATGTGTGGCATTCCTTTTTGGGTTCCTGGGTTACCTGGGAATTAGAGTAACCCCCGGGGGGGCTTACAGGCCCATGTTGAACCGAGCCTGACAACCAGGCTGTTCTGCCCCATAGTAACTTAAAAGCCCCTTCGGAAACTTTAGGTGCCTTCAGTGCCCCCTTGAAGAGGGGGGTTAAGAACCCATTTTTTTAAGAACCATTTTTAAGAATTGGAAAAGATATTATTATTCTATTCAGTCTATTTAATCCTTTTATAATTTACTTGATTAGTTCAAGTTTAAATGTGTTTGCTTTGTAAAAATTTTCCCCAAACCTTTTTAAAATTTTTGAGTTGTATTGTATGTCGAGACGACATAGGGTTTTTTTAAAACCGAGCTGTAAAAACCCTTTTATGTATTATACTGGTGTAGTATATGAACTAATTGTATTATATTTTTTAGTAAAAAAAACCAGCCTTGTATATGATTTCCCCACCATGACCCATGAATCGGGTGGGGTGCTCAGAGAGGGCATCTCTCTCATTCTCTATGGGGCTTAGAACTGGACGGGGGGGGCCAAAACCTCCTTCCTCAAACCAATATCCCCTTCACCATCCATCCGATTTTTCCCCCTTTCCACCCCCAAGGAACCCCCCTTATGATACACCCCTTGTATCCCTTCTCCCAAGCAACACCCCCCAGGGGGGGGATGCGTCAAAACCCCCCCCCCCTTTTAAACCCCCTTATGAATCCTCAGGGGGAATCCCAAAAAACCCCCCTGGAGGAACTTGCAGCGGAGCTGGAGGTGGGGCCCCCCCAGAAAACCTCAAAACCCCGGGGGAAACCTTTTTTTTGTTGAAGGCCATTGGTTGTAATGTCCGACAGGGGGGGAAGTTTTTTTTTCCCCACGAGGGGCAACACCCCCCTTCCCTGTGGTGGCTGATGCAACGGGGGGGGGTTGGGGGGGGCCCAAAACCCCCTTTTTGGGGGCCCCCGCCTCCTGCTGGCCTCCCATATTTCCATCGGGGGGAAACCCGGTTTTTTTGGGGGCATCTGCCAGTTGAATAAGGCAGATCGACAGATACAGCGGGCCCCAGAACCGGGTTTTTGGGGGGGGGCTTCCCTTTTTCCAGTGTACAATAGGAGGGAAAAATAGGAAAAAAAGTCAAATCTAACGAAAAAAACCCCGGGGAAACTCCCGGGGGGGTTTTTCACTTTTTTTAAAAAGGGGAAAAACAATTTTGAGGCCCCAAATTTTACCCCCCCAAAAAGGGATTGATGGGGTTTTTGGGAAGTAAAGAATTTAAAATTTTTTTCTTACCCTGCAAAGAGGGAAAAATAACAAAATTGTGATAGGTGAAGCGGGACTGTGGCGCAAAGCTTTTATAGTTGTTTTTAAGGGGGTATCCAAAATAAGGGGGTTTTAATTTTATTGGTAAAACAGACAAAAAAATTTTGGGGATAATGACGGTCAGTTTTGGGAATGATAATCTTAACTCCATATGTAATAAAAAAATAAAAACCAAAAATTTCTCATACACCCCACCAAACTATTTCCTGTACAAAGGTACGAAAAAAGAACAGTAAACTTCCTATGTAAAATTTTAAGGGGTGGGTAAATGGTGATTAGGGGAAGGGGGGATTTCATTTTTTGTAAACAGTTTTTTGGGGCCGTTCCCTTTAGCAATGTTTTAATTTCATTTTTTATTTTTAATGCAAATAATGTCATTTATTGATGAATAGATTGCTTAGGAAAACGGCCCTTTTCACTTTATTCATGTAAACCCAAGATCACTTTTCCAAACTGGCAGAGGGGGTTTTTCTAGCTAGAACGGGGGAATCCATCTGGGAAATTTTGGGGTTGGTGATACGGTGACTGATGACGAGGTCAAAATGAAGGGGTTTTTAAAATAAAACCCTTTGATAGGGGAAAGAAAGGGGGGGGGTGCCTACATAAAAAACGACTTAACCTATAATCCAAAAGGGGGGGTTTTTAAAAATAAATAAACTGGAGATCCTATGGTTTGAAGTGTTCTTCCCCAAAAACCCAAAACCCCTCTTAGTAGGGGAAATAGTTACCGCCCTCCCCCCAGTTCTTAGAGGACTTTCCGGGGCTTTTTTGGACTTGATAACAATGTGGAAAAGGGAATACTGAGACTTCAACATCTGTTTTAACCCCAAAAAAAAGGGATATGTGGTATAAGCAAATTCTGGATTTAAATATTACACTAACTAATTAATACACCATCCCAGATCACACAGTTGTCAGCCCCCCTAATTGACCACATACTTTGTAACCGCCCTGAAACATTAGTCAGTTGGGGGCATTACCACAGGCCCCTTTGTGATCATTTCATCATTTCGTACCAGGAAAATAACTGGGGGAAGGGGGGGCCTACACGGACAAAAAAAATTGGGGCAACTGAAACTACAATAAAAAAAAACTGGTGGGATGTACACAAGTACGGGGGTTAAAAAAATTTCGGACGAAAATGCCTTTGGGGAAAAAATTAAAAAAAATTTCACTGCCACCCCGTAATATTGCACCAGTTAAAGATTAAAATTTAAAAAAAACTAAACCCCCGGAGACTACTAGAAAGATTTCTGAAATTCAGAGACCAGTTGAAAAAAAAAATTAAAGGGCCCAAAAAAAAGGAAATTGAATAATAAATAAATTTCCCCAAAAGGGGGGGGAACAGGGGCAGAGGCTTATAAAAGGCGAAAAAACTAGGCACTATTGCTCAAAAATCGAAGAGTTCAATAATAACCCAAAAAAGCTCGGGGAAAAAATAAAACAGGGGGATATTAAAAAACCCCAAAACCTTTTAGAATGCAGGGGGAGAGATACATTATTACCCGGGGGTAATTTTCCCCCGGGGCAACGCCCCTGCGGCCCCCGGCCCGGTCCAGGGCATTTTCCCCGGCCTGATCAACCCGGGTTTGCTTTGGGCCCCACGCAGTCCAACTCAACCACTCCTCTTTGGGCGGGCCCCCAAAATTTTTTTTGGGGCCCTTTTCCCGGGGGCCCGTTTAAAACAGCCAGGGGGGTTTTTGGAATCCCCCCCGTTTCCTGAAGGGGAAAAAACTTGGGCCCCTGACACTTAGGGTTTTTTCCCCAATGTCTAGTGGCACCCCGCTCTTCAGGGGGGGGGTTCACGCTTTTGAGTCTTTGTTTGGAGGGAGGATTTTTGTACTAATTTTGGTACTAATCCCCCCAAATTTTCCATGTGTATATAATGTATCTCTCCCCCCTGCGTTCTAAAAGTACAGGTTTTGGAACTCAAGGTTCCCTTTAATTTTAGGTGGTTTTTAATTTTTGGGGTGAAGGTTTTCCCCCCCCTTTTCGGGCAGATTTTCCCGCCTTGAAAAGGGGGTTAAATGTCGCAAATTCCCGCCTAATGAAAAATCAAACTGTAAAGTAAAACATCCCTGGTTTTTAAGGTTCTCATTATCCATTCTGTCATTTTTTTAGGTCAATCAGGTGTTATTTGGGAAAAGGGGGGATCCCCTGCCATGATCACTCCCAGTTCTTTGAATTTTTTTTGTCATTTGTGGTTTTTAGTTAGTTTTGTACTCCCATGAGATTTTAATTTTTTATTTTTTTTTTATCTATAATTTAAATTTCTCATCATTGAACTTCAAAATTTTTTCTGCAGCCATTTAAAAATTTTTTTTGTCTGTTTGGGGGCTTGCAGTGTCTTCAACGGGGGAAAAGTCATACAGATTCTGTCATCTGCAAAGGAAGAAACAGCTGTGGCTTATATCCCCCCCCATGTCTGATATGAGAATGGGAACAGG
>WNWK01010823.1:0-68104 GCA_009830355.1 Cherax destructor | reverse complement strand
CAGATACTGGAAACCCTTTCCCCGCCTTTTTAAAGACAACGGTTTTCCCGCTCATTCAGGAAAACCACAAGAGAATATAAAGGGGATGTCCTCAGACGTTAAGGCAAGAGGGGTAGATACAAAAAGAAGGGTGGTCGTCAGCACCACAGACTGGGCATTGGGCCCATGGACCTGCAATATTTTTTGGATGACAAAACGCCAGCAGTTTCTACACTGCTGCGGTGAAAAGTCCCCCTTTCGAACTTTTTGACCTAAAGTAGACCGAAGGGGGCAGTTCTCCATAAAAGTTAAGACTTTTGCAAGGTAACGTCTTCCATTGGCTGGGAGGAAAAAAGTGTAAACTTTAAGGATAGGGAGTTCTTGGGCTCAAGCTCCCCAAAATGTCATCACCACTTCTGGAAATTCCTTGGACAATGGTGGGGGGGCAAAATGACAGAACCACAAAAAGTTGAGGGAATGGTGCTTGTCAATAGTAACAGGTTTTTGTCAATGGTTAGAAGAAAAGATGGAGCTTGGCCAGCTTCTGGACCGTGATGACGCCCCCCTTTTGAGAGGGGAAATGAGATGTTTTGACCAACATGGCGAAAGGAGCCTTACCAATACTAGGGTTGAAAATGGTATTGGGAAAAGTTGGACAAAGGGAAAAAAAACTTTGTCCATTGAGTATTTGAAACAGAGAGTTTAAAGTGCGGGGAGCTGGCGTTTCTCGATGGACGAAGGGTGTCAATCGTCATGTGTGGGTTTGGTCGTTTTGTGGGGACGGGGTGGTCTGATGGGAGGGGCGGCGTTCGAAAATTGCCGCACCTGGGAAAACCCGGAATAAAGGTCAGAGAAAAAGCGAAGGTCAGACGTTCGAAAGGGATCGGGCCCCTGGTCCCTGAAGCAGGTGACAACCAACCAGCAAGAGGTACAGGGGCATGAAGGGGCCCAAAACATCCGTTAACGAGACGGGTCAGTACGGTGCGGACGGGAAGGGGGGCCCGGGGGGGGGTTTTCTGGTTGGGTCAGCCATGGTTAGGTTATTTTTTCTTTTATTTTAAGAAAAAAAAAAAAAAAAAAAAAAAAAATTAAAAAAAAAAAAAAGGGGGGAATAAAAGGGGAGGGGGGGGAATTCCTGGAGGATAAAAAGTAGTGCAGATCTGCAGGAACCCGTCCTCCCCCCCTTCACCCAGTAAACCCAACCCCGGGATGAACCTCCACCCCCGAGCCTCTGGGGGACAAAAAAGGGGGCCCCGGATATCCCCCAAAAAAAGCTACCCCCGGCCCCCCCCCCGGAAAAAAGGGGCCCCCCAGAAACCCCCGGCCCGAAAGTCCAAACCCCCCCGGGTGCCGGGGGGGATGGGACACCCCCAGGCGTCAGTTCCAGGCAAACTCACCCCCCAGGAAACGGAATGGGATGGACCGATCCCTTTTACCGGAACAGAATCCTGAAAAAGCCCCGGGGAAAACGGAAAGGGAAATAAGGGAGGGATAGGAGGAGGAGGAAAGGAAAAGGGGGGATGGGGAAGAGGGAAAGGGGGGGGATTGGGGGATTGGTTCGGTCTGAGGAAAAAACCAAGAGGCCCAACCCAGACCATCCTCTTTCCCCGACAAGGACCCCCCTTGGGGGGGGCCCATGTCTTGATACCTATCGGGAAAGATATATTATTGAAAGGATTATTGACCATAAGAACACCTGTACAAGTTATGGGTAGAATCCGCATACCAAGTTGGCTATCTCCCTGTAGGTATTTCAGATGAATTCCCTTGGGGTGTTGACCTCTTATTGGGAAATAATGTAATGGGCCTCTTGACGTGAGGAACAGCTAGAAAGGGGGGGAAACCCAAATTCCCAAAGTTTGGGAGGAGAAGGCTAGAAGCCCCTTTCCCAGACCTTCTCCCTGCTGGTTCCACCATGAAAATATGGCTCATGATCATGCTATCATAGTCTTTATGATATTTCTCATGAGGATGATGAGGGCTTAAGTCTGGAAACACTGTTTTCTGATGTTGAGCTGCAGTCAACTGAAGAAAGGGATGTTCCAGCCAGAGCTGAGCATGTTTGGAGCAAGATCAGTTCAGGAGTGTGAGAGAAGCTGCATCTACTAAGGTGCATTTAATTTCTGTACAGGAGAATGATGCCCACACTGAGCAGAGCCTCAGCTGTGGCTGAGGAAGCAGTTTCACAGTTTAATAAGTGCTTTCATTTCAGAGGAAACTTTTACAGAGAAGTTCCCTCTTTTGTAGTACCAAGGGAAGGAGAACAAGTGTTTTGTCACCAAATGATGATGTCCAAGGTTTCCAGGCATTTCTTAAGACTCAGCTGTGGGAGACTGTGGAAGAACATAGTAAGACCTAACATGTCTGTCAATAGAGGGAAACCTTGTCCATGTATTAAACCTGTTCCCTTTCAACTTATTTCAGCACCAGGTGGACCCTTCAGCAAGCTGATAGTAGTTTAGTTGGTCCAATCCCAAGGACCAGAATGGGAAATGATTATTTACTCACAACAAATTGCTTTTACTACCAGGTACCTGAAGCCGTCCCTCTATATAAGATGACAGCTCATGTAGTCTTAAGGGTTTGATGAAGTTCTTTTTCATGTAGAGCCTAACTTTTCAGCTATCTATTACCCTCCATCTCAAGGGAAACCAAGAACTTCCATCAGACCCTAAAGACAATGATGCAAGCCTGTAGTATAACAATACTAACATCTGGGATGAGAGGACCCCTCTCTTTGTAACTGCTGGGGTGGGAAGCACTCTGGAATCTCTGAGCTATTGGCGGGGGGAATGGTGATGCTTCCCCTCGGAGCTTTTTCTCAGTTTCAGATACTGTTTGGCTTGTATGAAATGGATGGTACCAGTGAAAGTACCCATCCCCCAGACCCAAATGATGAAGTGGGACCATAATGTGGACCAAATGCTCTGGAGGCTGGAGATGAGGTGCTGGCATTGGAGCCAGTTCACGTGAAATACTGTATGGAAAGTTGCTGTGAGCTGACCATGGTGTGGGGAAAGTTCTCAAGAGTAAGATATATAATCCACACACCCGAGCAGAAAAGGTGTAAGAATAATGTATACAGTAACTGGTTAGAGGATTTAGCATTATATCAGAAACCTAGAGTGACCAATGTTTCAGTGGATCCACTATGTAAAGTGGTGCAAAATAATAATCTGTATGTAATGACCGAAAAGTATTTAAGAAATTCCATGTTTATGAGAGAGATTGGAGAAATAACGTTTGGTCTTTCTAAGGAAAGTGTTGGAGAGTTGGCTCAACCACCGTGTAACCTTGTAAAAGTTTGGGATGTCACTAAAGGGTAAAGTCAAGACTTCATGAAGAAATTGATAAAGGAAGCTGAGCCAATTCGACAATATTTGTGTGTGAGTAATCTGCATGAAAACAGGGATATGGAGGAAAAGTGAAATTCCTTCAATACCAGTTTGTAGTGCTTAGTGAGAGTCAGTGGGCTTCCCATGCTTCATGGTTCCCAAGTCAATGGCACCCTGAGCAAATGCACTGACTAAAAGTACATATAACAACTAAAGTTTACTGGCTTAGAAAGTTTGATGCTGATGTCTTAAAAGAGGCAAAAGTATTAATAAAGTAAAGCATGAGGCAGGAAGATGTGATATTCCTGGCCTGGTACACAATTTCCATGTGTAATGTCAATTGAGTTTATTGAGTATTCAAAATTATTGTGGAGATGGAACGTGAAAGTATTTTAGTAAACTTGATGTACACAGCCAGGGTGCGGGAAGATGTCTTGGGTTTGTGTTTGTATTGCAAGAGGTTGCAGAATTAGTATTGGTTGTCTATTCTGCATTTGTATATGTCCCAGGATCGTTTCACCCTGTTCCTATGTATGGTGCCCCGAATCAGACTTTTAAGATGGGTTTGTCTGTGATTGCTGAGGTTCTTCTAGATGTTTATGTAGATAAATGGTGCATGCTTAGTACATAGTGTTTGTCTTGTGCTGACCTTGTTTTTCAGTGGTGAATCTTGGGGCCTGAGTGCTCCCTACCAGCCATTCAACTGTGAAGGAGATGGTTGGAGCCAGACAAGAAAAGGGGGAGTCAGGGTATAAAAATTTGGATTTGGGAGGCGGAGTTGACAACCTTCGGTGACATGAGAAGTCCAGGGAGGTTGTTGTTAGTTTTGGTGTGCTCTAAGTCGAAACGGTCCAACGGTTGCCTGAGTGGTCCCGTGATTCTCCATGTACTATAGCAGTTCCTCCTTATAAGGTTGGAGGATCTGTATGGAGTGAGTCCTCGGAAGATGGGTGTACGTACCTGACCTTTTTAAGGATTTTGGGTGTTGACTGGAGAGTCTCATTTTTTGGTTCGGCCACGTAAGAGACACCTTGACATGTTTTTTGTAAAGTTTTGCCTGGGGTATACCTGACTGCTCTGGGTTTGGCCTCTCTCATCTCCTGATCAGGAAGATGCCATCCTGGAGTACCAGTTGCCTGCTGGATTTACCGCAGGGAGCACAGGGCCTGTCGGTGCTGGCTTTCACAGTGGGCGTTTTAGTCCTTGCATTGTAAAAATGATATGTTGATAACCACTAAAGTAGTTAATGGTTACCCCCCTCAGTATGTGGATGTGGTTAAACTGTTTTCTAGTACCTCTGCACTCTGTTCTAGTATTGTTCCGTTCACGGGTTTTGTATGGTGTATGGTAAGGGCAGAATTGCATGTTTATCTGGGAAGGTTCAGTGGAGCCATGAGATTTGTGTTGCCATGTTGTATGTCACCTTGTTGTATAACTGTACAGTGAAGAGTAATTATGGTGCTGGGATATGTAAAACCTCTAGTAGTGTTACTACCACTTAGGCTAAGACCTTTTTCCCTAGCCGTATCCCGCGGGACACTGCTAGTTTTTTGAGACCCCGTCTTATAAGACTCCGCTTAAGACTCCGTTTTGATAAGACTCCATCTTTATAAGACTCCGTCTGGAGGTGGGGTGTTATGGGGTATTATGGACTTGTTATGGGGCTATTGGAACCCAGCATGTATTGTTGAAATTAAATAAATGAATCCCTAATTATATTGAATTATTCAGAATTTCTATGAGGTCTTAGGTCAGGCCACCCTAGAGACAAAAGAGCTGATTAAACTGTTTTTCTCAATATAATAGGTTATATAAAAAAAATGCCATTTTATTAAGTATTAGTTATAAGTTGCATGTCTCATTGTAATAACATAAGATATATTGAGAACAACAGGAGATATGCAAAGTGATGTGTTTATGTTTGAGGGGGAGGAGCTTAGGAGATGCTGTTTTCCCACAATCCCGGGGAAAAACATGGCGGCTGGAGTGAGCTGGTGTTGTAGGTGCTGTATTTTAACTTGACTTCAGGGCTGAATGAGTGCCCAAAGGTAATGGGGAGGGTTGTAGACCAATGTTACTAATGACATTCAGTGATCTTCGTGTATCAAGACACTGGAGGGTTAAGAAATGTTGAGAAAAAGAGAGTTGAAGGCGGCAGCTGAGCCATGTGCTTTGGGAAAGGTGATTATATGTTTAGAGTGGAGACCTTTTATATTATATGTATATCTTTAATATAGCTCTATTTTTATAATGTTGGTTTAAATAACCTTTAAGAGGAATGTGAAAGGACCAATAAGTTTTCAGATGCACAGCTAAACCTGAGTAATATCTTTAGCCTATAATGTCCTCCTTTACCCTAAGACCTTTTAAGTAAATACCCTATCTAGTACATGAGAACCTTGATGATAAATAGGGAAAAATAACATAACAGTGATAGTAGTAGATATGGTGTTAGTAGTAGTTATGGTGTTGTAGTAGTTATGGTGTTAGTAGTAGTAATGATGTTGGTAGTAGTAATGGTGTTATTAGTAGTAATGGTGTTAACAGTAGTAATGGTGTTAGTAATAGTTATGGTGTTAACAATAGTAATAGTGTTAGTAGTAGTTATGGTGTTAGTAGTAGTAATGATGTTGATAGTAGAATGGTGTTATTAGTAGTAATGGTGCTAGTAGTAGTAATGGTGTTAGTAGTATTTATGGTGTTAGTAGTAGTAATAGTGCTAGTAGTAGTATTGGTGTTAGGTTTAGTAATGGTGTTAATAGTAGCTATGGGCTAGTAGTAGAAATGGTGTTAGTAGTAGTAATGGTGTTTGTAATATTCATGGTGTTCGTAGTAGTAATGGTGTTAGTAGTAGTAATGGTGTTAGTAGTAGTAATGGTGTTAGTAGTAGTAATGGTGTTAGTAGTAGTAATGGGTTAGTAGTAGTAATGGTGTTAGTATTAATGGTGTTAGTAGTAGTAATGGTGTTAGTAGTAGTAATGGTGTTATTGGAAGAATGGTAGTTGCCTTGAGACTAAGGAGTGGGCCTGGGCCAAGATATTATATCTCCAAGGTGCAAACCCCTTTAAGGTAAAAGATAGTGTCCAGTGGTTATTAGCAAAGGCATTACAAATATACATATCCAAAACCCGCAAGGGGTCAATACGCCTTCAGAAGCCTATTGTTTAGGGGAGGGCTATTGTGCGTCTCTAAATACCACATTAAACGCCCATTAACTAGGCGTTCCATCACCTCAAACTGCACTGGGAGAGCGATGGGACGGTAGTGAGAGGTATCATGTCCCGTAGTACCTGGTTTGCAAAAGGGGGGAACAATAGCAGACTTTCACAGCTGGGGAAGAACTCCTTGGACCATATAAGATTAAAAAGAGTCGTAAGAGGACAGGAAGAGCAGACTGATGTAAATGCTGTAGCATACGAAATGTATCCCCCCTGGCTCAGCTGCCGATGATCAGCAAGCAGAGAGTGTTGCCTCCAGTTCTTGAAGGGTAAAGGGCCATTATAAGATTCTTCTCAAGAGAAGAAAAATCTAGGGTTTAACTCGCTGGCAGACTTAGAAGAAAGGAACAGGGGCAGAGATGGAGCCCTGAGATATGCAGACTAGATGATTACCAATTTCAGTGGCAACGGCAAGAGGGTGTGTTATATCGACACCAGCAACCTGAAGAACAGGAGCCGGGTCGGGAGAATTTACCCTTAATTTCCTCACTTTCTTCCAGACTGCACTCATCGAGGAAGCCGAAGTGACAGTAGAAACGTATCTCGCCAGCAAGTGTGTTTAGCATCACGTATGACACGGCGAGCAATAGCTCTCTGCTTAAAATCAAGGAGTCTCTCTGTGGTTCTGTTATACCGATACCTGCCCCATGCAGCGTGTTTCAAACTCACTGCCCGAGCACAAGTAGGAGACCACCAAGGCACACACTTCTGAGGATGCTTGTCCGAGGGTTTGGGGAATAGAATGTGAAGCCGCAGTGAAGATGGAGGACGAAAAGAGATGTAAAACCTCATCAATGGAGGACGAGGTAGGAACCTCATGAAGGCAGTAAGATGTGTATAGGTCCCATTTTGCCTGGTCAAATTGCCAGCGTGGGCAATGAGGAGGTGGAAAAAACAAAGGGGACTTAAGGATGATTGGGAAATGATCGCTGTCATGTAAGTCCGGGAGGACAGACCAGGTGAAGTCAAGGACTAATAATAATAATAATAATAAAAAACTTTATTGTGACATGGAACAATGATACATGGTAGACAAGATATATTTCTTAATGAGATGTACATGCCAAAAGCCCCTAATATGCTGTGCATTGAGGAAGAGCAGATGGAGAGATCGATACAGGAGAAAGAATGAGTTCGAGGATCAAAATGGGTAGGAGTACCCGTATTTAAAACATGGGGGGAAAGATAAGCAAGAAATGCCTCCAACTGAATGCCACGAGTCACAGTGTGACCCTCCCCAGAGAAAATGGTGTGTGCTAAAATCGCCAAGTAATAGAAGGGGTGGCGGAAAGAAGAAACCAGAAAATCAACATCTGGGATAGACAATGCCCGCGAAGGGAGAGATATAAAGAACAGAGGTATACCACTTATTCAAGTGGATATGGGCTGCGCTGTAATGTAAGGAAGAAGGAACATAGAGCTGACGGTATGGAACACTAGTGCGTATAAGAAGAGCACTTTCGTTAAAGGTTCCATCGGAAAAAGGATCCGATGAATATAACAAATCATAGCCTAAAAAGGGCCTGATAACAGTGGATTGTAATTTGGGTTCTTGCAAACAGACCCCAACAGGGGAAAACTGGGAGAGCAACACCTGAAGTTCCCCCCGGTTACCCTGAGGCCTCGGATATTCCACTGCAAATAAGCCATGATGTATGGAGAGAAAGATATAAGTGGAAGTGAGAGGAATCTATGGACTAGGGTTAGAAAAGTCCACATGTGGAAGCAGCGGAAGACCTGTAATCAGAGAAAGAGGAGGACGTTGTGAAGGAAGGGGGGGTTGAGATGAAGAAGAGAGATGAGGAACCTCAGGTGGAGTAGTGTCCATCATCGGTCCAGTCTCTGAAATATATTCTGCAATAGCTTCCAGTGTTTCGGAAGTCAATGATGCAGAATGTGGGACTATATTAGAAATGGAAGAAGAGTGAGCAACTATTGGGGAGTCTATAGACTGTACTAAAGTAGAGGACGAGGAGATAGAGGAGATAACTGTCGTAGGGGTTTGGGAAGGGACAGGGGATGAAGGTAGTGTATGAGGAGGAGGATGAACCTCCACACACGTTACAGAACTAGTTGGAGGCGAAGAACCTGGCAGTAGGGATTTTTTGCCGGGCTTATGAGAAGGGGGGCGCTGAGGTTTAGGTGAAGGACGAGGACGTGTAGACTCAGAATTGTGCGAGTGAGTAGAGGAAGGAGTGTGGACAGTATGGAAAGCCGAGGTAGGGACCTCGGAGCCAAGAATATCAAAAGGATTCGAGACAGGGGTGATTGAGGATGAGGCGACCACAGAGGAAGCTGTGGAAGTTGGGACCACAGAAGCGGGGCGACATTTAGCAATGCGAAAATAGGAAATGCGGGGAAGTCTCCCGTGAAGGCGTAGATGAGAGACGGCCATAGCATATGAGAAGCCTTCCGCCTCTTTGAGACAACGGATTTCCCGCTCATTCAGGTAAACCTGACAACGGAGAGAATATGATGGATGTGCCTCATGACAGTTTAGGCAAGAGGGAGGTAGAGTACAAGAAGAACTGGCATGGTCGTCAGCACCACAGACTGGGCATTCGGCCATGGACCTGCAATATTTTGCTAGATGACCAAAACGCCAGCAGTTTCTACACTGCTGCGGTTTAGGGGTCACCTTTCGAACTTGTAAACGTTGACCTGCAATGTAGACTGAAGGTGGAAGTTCTCGGCAGTCAAACGTTAAACGAGCTATATTGCAAGGATAACGTCTTCGCTTATTGGCATGGAGGACAAAAGTGTCAACCTTAAGGATAGGGAGTTCTTGCAGCTCAAGCTGCTCTAAAATGTCATCACCACATGTCTGGAAATTCCGTTGGACAATGGTGTGGGGTAAAATGACAGAACCACAACAAGAATTGAGGGAATGATGTTTGTCAATAGTAACAGGAACATTATCTATGGTTGTAAGAAGAGAAAGATCGCGAGCTTGGCCAGCATTCTGGACCGTGATGATGCGAGTGCCGCTCTTGAGAGCGTTAAATGAGATATCTTTTCCAACATGGCGTAGCAGAGCCTTACCGATACTATGATCTGAAAGATAGGTACAGTGGTACCTCGGAAGTTCTGATATTTTTCGTTCGAGAATGCTGTTCAAGTGCCATTACCAAACGAATTTATCCCCATAAGGAATAATGTAAAATAGACTAGTCCTTTTACACCCCCAAAAATATACCTACAAAAGCATTTAAAAAAATAAACTTACATAAAAGGGCGATTTTGGGGACCATCGTAACTCGAGGTACCACTGTATTAGGAGAAGTCGGTCGTAGAGTAAAAAATTTTGTCCATCGAGTAGTGTGAAACAGTGTCTAAGGGGAGTGCGTGACGAGCTAGTCGTTTCTGAGACGAACGAGAAGGAAGTGTCGAATCGTCATGTAAGGATCGTGGTCGTTTGTGCGCGGGACCGGGGGTGGTCCGACGTGTGACGGGCGGGCAATTCGAAATTGCTACACCATTAAGGAGAAGCCGGAATCAAGGTCAGAGAATAGCGAAGGTCAGACGTATCGAAAGAGCCAGTCGGGTCCCTGGTACCTGAAGCAGGTGACGAACCGGCACCAGCAAGAAGTACAGGGGTATTAGAGTTGTCCAAAGAGTTGTCCATTAACGAGGTAGGGTCGGAACTAGGTGCGGTATCAAGGGGCCCAGGGGTAGTTTCACAGATTAGGGCATTCATGGTTGGGTTACTTCTTTCTTTTTGTTTTTAAGAAAAGAAAAAGAAAATAAAATAAAATAAAAAGAAAAAAAAGAATAAAAAAGGGGAACGTGGATGAATGAAAGGGGCGTAAATTTCCCTCCGCGCCCAAGAGGACCTCAACACCACAAGTAGTGCAGATGCTGCATGGAACCCAAGCCATACCCTACCCTTCATGCCAGTAAACCAGCAATCCGGGATAGCAACCTCACATCCACCGAGCCACCTCGGCGGACAAAAGAGAGGCGGCCGGATATCCGCCACAAAGCATACCGCCTTCGACCACCACCCTGGAATTCGAAGGTGGCCTCCAGAGATACACCCGTCGCCCGAAAGATACCCAAGGCCACCCCGGTAGACCGGAGAGGATCAGGACAACCCAAGGCGATCCAGATTCCACGGCAAACTACACCACCGCCAAGAACCTCAATGGAATGGGATTGGACCACAGTACTCTTCCCCCTACCTAGGAACTAGAATGCCTGTGAAGAGAAGCTCCCAGGGTAAAAATGAGAAGGAAATAAGGGAGGGATGAGAAGGAGGTGGAAAAGAAAAGGGAGGATGGGGAAGATGGGAAAGGGGAGGGGGATTAGGGGTAATTAGGTTCGGTCTGAGGAAGAAGACCAAAAGGTCCAATTCCTCAAACAAAGAGCCTCTTCACCACAGCAAGGAGCCCCCCTCGAAGAGGTATGTACAGTGGAACCCCACCTAACGAACAAAATTCATTCCAGAAGCCTGCTCAAGTGCCATTACCGAACGAATTTACTTCCTTAAGAAATAATGTCACGTAGGTTAGTCTATTTCAGACCCCCAAAAATACACTTCTACAAGCCCTTACAATATTATACTTACATAATTGTACGATTTCCGGGGTGTTCGTTAGGCGGGTGTCCACTGTACTTCCAACATCTCGACCTTTTTCTTTGTGCATAAGGTGGCATTCTCCTGGGAGATGGTTACTGTACATGACAATGATTAGTACTGACATACTTCTGCAAATCACAAACTGCAAAGTTCACTAGAATTTAGCCTAAGATCAAATTGTGAAAACAATAACACAGTACTCACCACAAAAGCAGTATGTATTATTACGATAAAAACTAAGCACTAAACCCACAAGGTTCATCATTAACGCAGCAAATGAGATGTTTTTATTCATGCTACAATATTAAACAACTGAAAAATACTTTTGGATTTTGCTCTTGGCAATATGAGATAAAAGAAATTTGCTAAATTTATGCAAGAGCATGACATTATTAAGATAAAGCAACTGTGCTCTCATGGTTAGGAGTTGCAGACTTATACTGTGCCCAAGGATGATCTGGAAGCTGTACCTTTGACTTTTTAAGCCAATTTTTGTACTCTAAAAGATACAACCTCATTTCTTCAACTTTCTTTCTGTTTTTCTCCTCAGCATTCTCATTTTCCTGCAATACAAAATATATAATTTTTTTATAAAGTATTACAAACAATTAATAACATGTATTGCTATGAGTGATTAATACAATATACAAAATACCCTTACCTTTACAGTGCAGTATTTTCCTTCTAAATACAGCACTGAGAAAAATCATATGAGTTTCACAGTTTATGATCTATGCATCTCCTACCAAGGTAGGGTGACCCCTAAAAAAAAAAGTTAATACATTACCATCATTCCTTCAATCACTGTCTTGCTAGAAGTGTGTTGACATCACAATAAAGTACTGAGGGTGTCGAACCAGGTAAGAACCAGAAATAATGGATTTAAGTTGGATAAATTTAGATTTAGAAAGGATATAGGTAAGTACTGGTTTTTGAACAGAGTTGTGGATGCGTGGAATGGTCTTCCTATTAGGGTGATCGAGGCTAGGACCTTGGGTAGCTTTAAAAAAAGATTGGACAAATATATGAGTGGGAGGGGCTGGGTTTGATTAGTGTCGTGGGAACGGGAGTAAATTCTTGGGTAGTTTTGAATAGGGGTGGTTTTGATAAGGACCTGTCTTGTATGGGCCAGTAGGCCTTCTGCAGTGTTCCTCCATTCTTATGTTCTTATGTTCACATAACCCTCTGAATTGCAACATCAACCCCTCCTCAAGTGCATGCACTACCCTTCCCACCCCCAGGGCTCAAGTTCAGCTAAACGATTTCCCTGAATCCCTTCATGTTACCTTGTTCACACTCCAACAGCACATCCATTAAAAACACTTGTCTCCTCTCTGATCTACTGATCTAACATATACATGAATTCCAGAGTTGAACTATATATGTATTAACATTACTATCTGACTAACCAACTTTTTGTAAAATTTTGGCCTATGTATAGCAAGTTCCATGGTGGTCAAATAACAAGGAATACCATTTGCACTTAACAAGGCATTACAAAAATGAGTACATTACTACAATACTTACGGTTTTTAGGACAAAATTGCGTGCATTTGTCCTTGCTACTTCAAGAAGTTTGAGATTATCATCTGGATCAATGTTTCTGTGGTTCATTTCCTTCAGTATTTCTAACGTGTAGAAATAATTTTTCTTCGTTAAACCATTCTTTATTAGAATTGTCATAATCTCAGATTAGGTCTGAGGAATAAGGTATATATAAAGTAACATTGTTTTTCCATTATTTATAATTAGTACTGATTATTTTTAAAATATGCACAGATTTGCTTGTGAAAAATTATATTAAATATAATATGAAAACAGCTTTTTTTCCCTCACTCATAACATTATTAAATTTTTAACACAAAATTTAATTACTGTATGACCCTTGTGGGTTTAGCACTTAGTTTTGATTATAATAATAATAATTACTACTAATGAATGGAGAATCTCATACCATATGAAATTTGAGCTAACAAAAAAAAAACAGAGCCAACACGTGCAATATTTTTGTAAACCCCTTAAACTGTACCCAACGTACTTCTTTTGATTATAATAATAATAATGTACCCGACGTACTAGTATGCAAGTGCTGTCTACATGTCCGACGTGCTAATATGCACAATTTTTCATACCTTCAAATCTGCCACCTGCCAATATTTTTGACCTTAGCAAAACTCTGAGTCTTTTACAATCTATTCATACACTTCATGATACTAAGAGTGTAATTCAACCACAAAGCACATTAAATATATTTAACCCAGGATAACCTAGTAAGGTCAAATGAAGAGAGATTTCTTTCCATGTTTTGAGGAGTATTATACTATGAAACAATTGTAATATTATAAGTACAGTGGACCCCCAAGTTTCGTAAACCCCGGAAATCGTGCAATTATGTAAGTACAGTGGTACCTCGAGTTACGATGGTCCCCAAAATCGCCCTTTTATGTAAGTTTATTTTTTTAAATGCTTTTGTAAGTATATTTTTGGGGGTGTAAAAGGACTAGTCTATTTTACATTATTCCTTATGGGGATAAATTCGTTTGGTAATGGCACTTGAACAGCATTCTCGAACGAAAAAATATCGTAACTCGAGGTACCACTGTATAATATTGTAAGTGCTTTTGTAAGTGTATTTTTGGGGGTCTGAAATAGACTAACCTACGTGACATTATTTCTTAAGGACGTAAATTCGTTCGGTAATGGCACTTGAGCAGGCTTCTGGAATGAAGTTTTTACAAAACTCGGGGGTCCACTGTATTCCTTATACATTGCATCAGAGAACCAAAATAGTAAAAAAAAAAAAAAAAAAAAAAAAATGAAATTTACTCTGTGAAAATATACCCAACAGGAAATGACTTATCCTCCTCACATTTGATCCAAGGAACTGGACCAATGCTCCAATTCCTGGAGTCAAGCTTAAATGCCTTCCATTCTTCCAGATTTGGTTGATATCTGCTTGGAGTATTGCAGTGTCTTCAATGATGGACACTGTCATGCAGATTTGGGTGTCATCTGCAAAGGAAGACACGGCACTGTGGCTGATATCCATGTCTATGTCCGAAATAAGGATGAGGAACAGGATGGGAGCGAGTACTGTGCCTTGAGGAACAGAGATTTTCACTGTAGCCGCCTCAGACTTTACTCTGTTGACTACTACTATTTATGTTCTACTTGTTAGGAAATTATAGATCCATCTACCAACTTTTGCTGTTATTCCTTTATCACGCATTTTGTGTGCTATCACACCATTGTCACACTTGTCAAAGGCTTTTGCAAAGTCTGTGTATATAACATCTGCATTCTGTTTGTCTTCTAGAGCATCCAGGACCTTGTTGTAGTGGTCCAGTAGTTGGGACAAACAGGAGTGACCTGCTCTAAACTCATGCTGCCCTGGGTTGTGTAATTGATGGTTATCTCGATGAGTGGTGATCTTACTTCTTAGAACCCATTCAAAGATTTTTATGATATGGGACGTTAGCGCTATTGGTCTGTAGTTCTTTGCTATTGCTTTACTGCCGCCTTTGTGGAGTGGGGCTATGTCTGTTGTTTTTAGTTATTGCGGGACGACCCCAGTGTCCATGCTCCCTCTCCATAGGATGTTAAAAGCACGTGATAGGGGCTTCTTGCATTTCTTGATGAACACTGAGTTCCATGAGTCAGGGCCTGGAGCGGAGTGCATGGGCATGTCATTTATCGCCTTTTCGAAGTCATGTGGCATCAGGGTAATGTCAGATAGGCTTGCGTCTACCAGGTTCTGTGGCACTCTCATAAAAAAAATTCATTTAGGTCTTCAACTTTCAGTCTGGTTAGCGGCTAGCTAAAAACTGAGTCATACTGGGACTTTAGTAACTCACTCATTTCCTTGCTGTCATCTGTGTAGGACCCATCTCGTTTTAGTAGGCGCCCAATACTGGATGTTGTTCTTGACTTTGTTTTGGCATAAGAAAAGAAATACTTTGGGTTTCTTTCAATTTCATTTATGGCTTTTAGTTCTTCCCGCGTTTCTTGAGTCCTGTAAGATTCCTTTAGTTTTAATTCAATGTTTGCTATTTCTCTGACCAGTGCCTTCCTATGTATTTCAGATATATTGGCCTCTTGTAGCCACTCTGTTATTATTTGCCTTCGCCTGTATAGGGAGCGCCTCTCTCTTTCTAGTTTACATCTTCTCCTCCTTTTCCTTAAGGGAATTTGCTTGAGCAAGCCTCAAGTGCCACAGAGTTAATTTGTTCTAGACATAGGTTAGGATCCGTGATGCTTAGGCTATCTTCCCAGTTTATATCATTTAGGACTTGGTTTACTTGGTCCCACCTTATATTTTTGTTACTGAAGTTGAAATTGGAGAAGGCTTCCTCGCGACTCATCACATTTTGTCGATCTGGGGCCCCCCTCATACATGTCTAGACCTCTATTATGTTGTGATCTGAGTATGTCGTTTTTTATATGATGACATTTCGTATCAGATCATCATTGTTAGTGAAGATGAGGTCCAGCATATTCTCCAATCTTGTAGGCTCTATTATTTGCTGGTTTAAGGTGAATTTGGTGCAGAGATTTAAAAGCTCGTGAGTGTGCGAGTTTTCATCTCAGCTGCCTCCTGGTGTTATCTCTGCTACCACATTATTTGCAATATTCCTCCATTTTAGGTGCCTTAGGTTGAAGTCCCCAGGAGCAAGATGTTGGGGGCAGGGGCTGGAAGGTTTTCCAGACAGTGGTCAATTTTCAGCTGTTCCTGGAATTGTTGGGACATTGCATCCGGAGGCTTGTATACAACCACGATGACCAGGTTTTGATTCTCGATGTTTTCTGCTAAAACTTCAACTACATCATTTGAGGCATTTAGTAGCTCTGAGCATATAAGTGACTCTGTGATATACAGGCCAACCCCCCTTTTGCCTGTTCACTCTGTCACATCTGTATAGGTTGTAGCCAGGGATCCATATTTGATTGTCCAAGTGATCCTTTATGTGGGTCTCTGTGAAAGCCGCAAACATTGCATTTGACTCTGTAAGCAGTCCACGGGTGTAAGGTATCTTGTTGTTTGTTGCTGGCTTTAGACCCTGTATATTTGCAAAGATGAATGTCGTTGGATTGGTGGTATTGGTGGTATGGGGGATGTCTTTTTTTCCTGGCACTAATACCTAGAGAATACCTGGAGGATACCTAGATGATACCTAGGTTATACCTGGATTATACCCAGAGAATACCTACAGTAAACCTAGAGTATACCAGGAGTATACCTAGAGTAAGCCTAAAGTATACCTAGAGTAAACATGGAGTATACTTGGAGTATACTCAGTAAACATGGAGTATACCAAGAGCCTACCTGGAGAATACCAAGACTATCCTTGGAGTATAGAGTATATCTAGAATATACCTGGAGAATACCTAGAGTATACCTGGTGTATACCTAGAGTAAATCTGGAGTATATTTGAAGTATACCTACAGTATACCAAGAAAATATCTGGAGAATATCTAGAGAATACCTGGAATATACCTAGAGTATACCTGGGGTATACATTGAGAATGCCTGGAGTATACCTGAAAGGTGTTCCAGGGGTCAACAGCCCCACCCCCCCAGGGCCTAGTCAGTGACCAGGCCTGGTGGTGGTGGATCAGGACCTGGTCAACCAGACTGTTACTGCCGGCCGCACCTAAACCAACGTACAAACATCAACTTTTTTTTTTTATTAACACATCGGCCGATTCCCACCAAGGCAGGGTGGCCCGAAAAAGAAAAACTTTCATCATCATTCACTCCCTCACTGTCTTGTCAGAGGGGTGCTTTACACTACAGTTATAAAACTGCAACTTTAACACCCCTCCTTCAGAGTGCAGACACTATACTTCCCATCTCCAGGACTCAAGTCCGGCCTGCCGGTTTCCTGAATCCCTTCATAAATGTTACTTTGCTCACACTCCAACAGCACGTCAAGTATTAAAAACCATTTGTCTCCATTCACTCCTATCAAATACGCTCACACATGCTTGCTGGAAGTCCAAGCCCCTCGCACACAAAACCTCCTTTACCCCCTCCCTCCAACCTTTCCTAGGCCGACCCCTACCCTGCCTTCCCTCCACTACAGATTTATACACTCTCGAAGTCATTCTGTCTTGTTCCATTCTCTCTACATGTCCGAACCACCTCAACAACCCCTCCTCAGCTCTCTGGATAATAGTTTTGGTAATCCCGCACCTCCTCCTAATTTCCAAACTCCAAATTCTCTGCATTATATTCACACCACACATTGACCTCAGACATGACATCTCCACTGCCTCCAGCCTTCTCCTCATTGCAACATTCATCACCCATGCTTCACATCCATATAAGAGTGTTGTTATAACTATACTCTCATACATTCCCCTCTTTACTTCCATGGACAAAGTTCTTTGTCTCCACAGACTCCGAAGTGCTCCACTCACCCCTTTCCCCTCATCAATTCTATGATTAACCTCATCCTTGATAGACCCATCTGCTGACATGTCCACTCCCAAATATCTGAATACATTCACATCCTCCATACTCTCTCCCTCCAATCTGATATCCAATCTTTCGTCACCTAATCTTTTTGTTATCCTCATCACCTTACTCTTTCCTATATTCACTTTCAATTTTTTTCTTTTACACACCCTACCAAATTCATCCACCAACCTCTGCAACTTCTCTTCAGAATCTCCCAAAAGCACAGTGTCATCAGCAAAAAGCAACTGTGACAACTCCCACTTTGTATTTGATTCTTTATCTTTTAACCCCACACCTCTTGCCAAGACCCTCGCATTCACTTCTCTTACAACCCCACCTATAAATATATTGAACAACCACGGTGACATCACACATCCTTGTCTAAGGCCCACTTTTACTGGGAAATAGTCCCCCTCCCTCCTACACACTCTAACCTGAGCCTCACTATCCTCATAAAAACTCTTCACTGCTTTCAGTAACCTACCTCCTATTCCATACACCTGCAACATCTGCCACATTGCCTCCTATCCACCATATCATACGCCTTTTCCAAATCAATAAATGCCACAAAAACCTCTTTACCCTTATCGAAATACTGTTCACCTATATGTTTCACTGTAAACACTTGGTCTACACACCCCTACCTTTCCTAAAGCCCCCTTGTTCATCTGCTATCCTGCTTTCTGTCTTACTCTTAATTCTTTCAATAATAACTACCATACACTTTACCAGGTATACTCAACAGACTTATTCCCCTATAATTTTTGCACTCTCTTTTGTCCCCTTTGCCTTTATACAAAGGAACAATACATGCTCTCTGCCAATCCCTAGGTACCTTACCCTCTTCCATACATTTATTAAATAATAGCACCAACCACTCCAAAACTATATCCCCACCTGCTTTTAACATTTCTGTCTTTATCCCATCAATCCCAGCTGCCTTACCCCCTTTCATTCTACCCACTGCCTCACGAACTTCCCCCACACTCACAACTGGCTCTTCCACACTCCTACAAGATGTTATTCCTCCTTGCCCTATACAAGAAATCACAGCTTCCCCTGTCTTCATCAACATTTAACAACTCCTCAAAATATTCCCTCCATCTTCCCAATACCTCTAACTCTCCATTTAATAACTCTCCTCTCCTATTTTTAACTGTCAAATCCCTTTGTTCCCTAGGCTTCCTCAACTTATTAATCTCACTCCAAAACTTTTTCTTATTTTCAACAAAATTTGTTGATAACATCTCACCCACTCTCTCATTTGCTCTCTTTTTACATTGCTTCACCACTCTCTTAACCTCTCTTTTTCTCTCCATATACTCTTCACTCCTTGCATCACTTCTACTTTGTAAAAACCTCTCATATGCTAACTTTTTCTCCCTTACTACTCTCTTTACATCATCATTCCACCAATCGCTATTCTTCCCTCCCGCACCCACTCGCCTGTAACCACAAACTTCTGCTGAACACTCTAACACTACATTTTTAAATCTACCTCATACATCTTCGACCCCATTGCCTACACTCTCACTAGCCCATCTATCCTCCAATAGTTGTTTATATCTTACCCTAACTGCCTCCTCTTTTAGTTTATAAACCTTCACCTCTCTCTTACTTACTGCTTCTATTTTCCTTGTATCCCATGTACCTTTTACTCCCACTGTAGCTATAACTAAAAAGTGATCTGATATATCTGTGGCCCCTCTATAAACATATACATCCTGAAATCTACTCAACAGTCTTTTATCTACCAATACGTAGTCCAACAAACTACTGTCAATACGCCCTACATCATATCTTGTATACTTATTTATCCTCTTTTTCTTAAAATATGTATTACCTATAACTAAACCCCTTTCTATACAAAGTTCAATAAAAGGGCTCCCATTATCATTTACACCTGGCACCCCAAACTTACCTACCACACCCTCTCTACATGTTTATCCTACTTTAGCATTTAGGTCCCCTACCACAATTACTCTCTCACTTGGTTCAAAAGTTCCTATACGTACATTTGCTTAACATCTCCCAAAATCTCTCTCTCTCCTCTACACTCCTCACTTCTCCAGGTGCATACACGCTTATTATGACCCACTTTTCGCATCCAACCCTTATTTTAATCCACATAATCCTTGAATTTACACATTTATATTCCCTCTTCTCCTTCCATAACTGATCCTTCAACATTATTGCTACCCCTTCCTTAGCTCTAACTCTCTCAGATACTCCTGACTTAATCCCATTTATTTCTCCCCACTGAAACTCGCCTACCCCCTTCAGCTTTGTTTCGATTAGGGCCAGGACATCCAACTTCTTTTCATTCATAACATCAGCAATCATCTCTTTCTTATCATCCGCACTACATCTATGCACATTCAAACAACCCAGTTTTATAAAAATTTTCTTCTTCTCTTTTTTAGTAAATGTGTACAGGAGAAGGGGTTACTAGCCCATTGCTCCTGGCATTTTATATAAAAAAAGAAAAAAAATGAAGAAAAATAAGATTAAATAAAATGAAAAAAAAAAAAGAATTTAAAAAAAAAAAAATTAAATTTAAAAAAAAAATTATATCAAAAAAAAAAAAAAAAAATGACCCAAAAAATCAAACAAAAACCTGCGAATAAAGACTAAAATAAAATATAATTCTTAACCCTTTCAGGGTTTTTGACATACTAGTACGGCTTATGCACCAGGGCATTTGACGTACAGTGGTCCCTCGGTTTTAGCAGAAAATTCGTTTCAGAATGCTGCTCAAGTGCCAGTACCGAACGAATTTACTTCCTTAAGAAATAATGTCACGTAGGTTAGTCTATTTCACCCCCCCAAAAATACACTTGCAAAAGCACTTACGAAAATACACTTACATAAATGTTCGTGTTTGGAGATGCACGAAAACTGAGGGACCACTGTATTAGTACGCCTCAATTCTAGCGTCTTCAAATCAAGCAGAAACAGCTGGTAGGCCTAGATGTGAGAGAATGGGTCTGTGTGGTGAGTGTGCACAGTATAAAAAAATCTTGCACCACACAGTGCATAATGAGGAAAAAAAAACTCACAGTGTTTTTGGTTTAAAACAGCGACTTTGAAGTCTATTTTTGTATGGTATTTATGCTTGTATTCTCGTTTTCTTAGTCTCATTTGATAGAATGGATGATATTTTACAGACATAGAGATAATTTTGACTGGTTTCACGATGACAAGTAGTACCTTGAAACTGAGAGCAAAGTAGCAAAAATGTTCGATTTTTGCAGATGTTCAAGAGTAAACAAATCACGCCATGCGTCCAATACACATCAACTGGGTAGTCTAATATTCTTGCACAAGTGCGCTGATATTATTTATACCATTTTTACAATGATGCAGTTGTATACATAAGAGTAAATCTTCTATTTTTTTGTTGGAATAAAAATTCAAAATGGAAAGCAAAAGTAATGTAAAAGGGGCCTGGAGACGTGACTAATGAACAGATAAAATGTTATTTGAGTGCCAGGAATGTCTGTCTCATTTATTCTGGACCCTATTTTGAAATTGGCACCTTTTGAAATTTGTGTGAAATTGGCCAAATTGCCAATTTCTGACCACCTTATTGGGTAGTTCAAATCGGTAAATTGGCGGTTTCTCGTACTCAATTGATAGAACAAATTGAATTCTAGCTTAATAGCTATAATTTTAGTACAGTTGACCCCCGAGTATCGTAATTAATCCGTTCCAGGAGCTAGTACAGTGGACCCCCGAGTTTCGTAAAAACTTCACTCCTGAAGTCTGCTCAAGTGCCATTACCGAACGAATTTACTCCCTTAAGGAAAAATTTCACGTAGGTTAGTCTATTTCAGACCCCCAAAAATACACTTCCACAAGAACTTACAAAATTATACTTACATAATTGCACGATTTCAGGGGTATTCGTTAACCGAGGGTCCACTGTACTTAACACGAAGTTTACGAAATTCGAACCATTATTTCCCATAAGAAATAATGTAAATACAATTAATCCGTTCCACAAAAAAATATTCACATACTAAATTAAAAACAATATATATATATATACAGTGGACCCTCGGTTAACGAATACCACGGAAATCGTGCAATTATGTAAGTATAATTTTGTAAGTTCTTGTGGAAGTGTATTTTTGGGGGTCTGAAATAGACTAACCTACGTGAAATTTTTCCTTAAGGGAGTAAATTCGTTCGGTAATGGCACTTGAGCAGACTTTAGGAGTGAAGTTTTTACGAAACTCGGGGGTCCACTGTATGTGTGTGTGTATATATATATATATATATATATATATAATATTCCACTTCTCCTACCACCCCATCTTTTAATTTTTTTTTTACCAATAGGTATATTTTATTACATAATATGGTACAAAAGATTTGAGAGATACATTGTTGATATAAAGATGGCATATACAGTACACGAGGTGAGAGATACATGTCTAGTACATATTGTTACATCTTTGTCACTGATTATAATGCGAAAATCTCATCCAGCTCTTCCGAGCTGGTGCGCGTGCCCAGAATACAGCATGCATTACCCCTCTGAACAGCAGCGCTGAGTCGCTGGAACAGAAAACTAGCTGCCCTGGGATCCCTAGTTACCCTGTTGAGTCTTTTGCCCAGCTCCTTGAGGAACTTAGATGCACTCTTTCCCCATGAGCCAAGGGTCTCTGAGCCTATGGGAACAAACATATAATGATGGGCAAGTTCTCCATATTTTCTCGACTTCTGGGACTCCCTGAAGGTGGCAGCAGCCCCTCCTTCCTCCCTGGTGTACTGGAGATAGGTATCAGCCAAGGTAGATGCACATGTGTAGTCCCACACCACCTGCTTGCCGTCTGTCCAGGCTTGAAGGGTGATACCATCTGGACGCTTTTGGTTGCCATCAGATCTGCATAGTTGGGGTGGTTCCCTTACTGCTGGGCATCCGGCTGTTGTAAGGCTCCTCTTGATAATGTTATTAACCTCTTCATGTCTTGCAATCTTTCCCTCGGATTTACGACACACAAGACCATGGTACCCGAATCGGTCTGCTGCTTCACTGCCACAAATACACCTGTGTTCGGCGAGAATAGGGGCGGCAAGTCGAAGGGCAACACCAATGCGGATGGTCTGTGGGTCGAGGCGTGTGCCAAGGCTGGAGTTGGGAACAGCCAAAGAAAGTCCCCTGCATGAGGAGCTCTCACTGCAAGTAGGCGGGCTCTATCCTTCCCTGACACACTCTGAAGCATTGCTGAGGCTATATTCTCTACTATTGGGCCATCCCAGTGCGACTGTTTGTAGTTGTTGGGGGTAGCAGGCCTGGTTTCAGAGCCTGTTAGGTTATCCCAGATCCTGGCTCCATCAACGAACTTTTGGTCATGGATTCCAATCGTGTCCCTAAGATGTTCAGGGAGAATTGCTGCTACAAGCCCTCTGGATGCAATGCATGAAGACAGGAAAGCAGGTAGAGCAATCTGAGATGACTTGCGGACACCAATGCCTCCTAGTCTGACTGGGAGTGTAGCTTGTCCCACTGCCCATCTTCTAGAGTAAGGTTAAGTACTTTAGTAAAGATCTGCCTCAGGATACTGTCATATTCGTGCAGTATAGGATTATCATATGAAGGAGCACATCTTAGGAAATATGTCAACCTGGGCAGACTCAAGCATTTTGTGAGGAGGTACAAGGCATCATGGGTGTCAAGATTGCCTATTCGTTGTTCCATTCTCCTCAATTCTTCCAGTTTCTTCCTGAGAATTGTGTCAATGGCATCTCTTCCCAGAGGTGCTCCAAGCAAGACACTATTAGTAGGGGCAATGACTGTTGCTCCTGGTAGTTTTGATAGCACTGCATCTATCACTTGTTGATTGACTGATATGATTTCACATTTGGATGGATTCAGGATGAGACCCATTTCCTGTCCCTGTGTCATCACCTGTGTAAGATCATCTACAAGGGACTCCTTTGTACCTGCTAGTGTGCCATCATCCAGGAACCAGATGTTTAGCTCACTGGTCAGTCTTACTGTGATTTCCCTAACTGCTATACAGAAGAGAAATGGTGCGAGAGGGTCCCCTTGCTGGACACCCTCTGATGATGTGATTTCATGCTCTCCAAACAGGAGCATTGATTCCTTGCTATATCCAGCTGAAACAAAAGGGAAGAGACCTGGAAAATGTTCTTGTACAGCTGCTAATACTACGTCCCTTTTCAGGAGATTAAATGCATTCTTGAAATCTAATTTAACCACTGCATTGTCCTCAGGCAGGTTGTCGATATATGCCCTTGTTGCATGAACCGCTGCTTCACTTCCTTGAGAGACCCCAAAGCCAAGCTGGTTTGGTTGAAGCATGATGGCTGCCTCTGCGCGAATACTTCTGACAGCAGCTTTAGAAACGAGGCGGCGAAACGTGTTGCCCACTGCGATTGGCCTAATTCCTCCATCCTTCTTTTTAAGGGCACAAAGTGATGCTCCAAAAAAGAAAGGTTTAATCTCGTCAGGAATCAGACCAGCCAAGGAATTGTTAACGAACCTTGTGATCTCTGACAGCAGTGTCTCTGCAATCTCCCGATAACTGGATTAACCATTTCCTTTAAATGTTGTGGCCTTATTCCAGTGTAACCCCCAGCAGAGCCGGAAGGGAATGACATTATTGCTTTGTAAATGTCGGA
Source organism: Cherax destructor (assembly GCA_009830355.1). Taxonomy (NCBI): domain Eukaryota; kingdom Metazoa; phylum Arthropoda; class Malacostraca; order Decapoda; family Parastacidae; genus Cherax; species Cherax destructor. Next base: position 43,878 of record WNWK01010823.1, on the reverse strand, counting down.
GTCTTGCACAATCAGTGGTTCCACAGTGGGGACAGAGGTGTTGGAACTGTTGGTACCCCTGGTTTCCCTGGCAGGGTGCTTTCCTCTAAGTGCTTCAGCAGTGTCAGCATCTCTGGGGGCAACTGTATCTTCACTGGTGATAATTCTGATTGCTCCCACTGTGTTGCCCTCTTCAATTTTCTTGCTCACTTGGACTCTGATTTTTCGCTGTCAGTGGAGTGAGTGGGGTTCTGCCTCTCCCATTTTTGTGTTGATGGGGAAGGGAATGAGGTTATCAGCTCTAGGAAAGTCTCTTAAGGATTTAATGATCATTGAGGCTAGCCTCTTTCCCTTCTTTCCGGCACAGCCACGAAATTGCCAAATGTAAGTAATTGTGATGCTTGTGTGGTGGAGCATTTGGGATAAAGACTAACCATCGTTTACTTTTATTAAGAGGTTTTGTAAGGTTTCAGCAGCGTTTGGACGTGGGGTTTGAAATATGTGGACGTGTTTATAAAATATATATATATATATATATATATATATATATATATATATATATATATATATATATATCTTACGTTTATTGAAGAGTTGCAGGCATCTGGAAGGTAGAGTTGCTGATAGGGGCAGGGAGTTAGTGGTTGGAAGGGGAATCCCCCTCCAAAAGGACTTCAGGTAACAAGTCCCTCTCTGGGGTTACTTCCCTTCTTGGTCTTTTAATGCTACTAGGACCAGCTTGAGAGTCACCAGACCCCTGCCTGGTAAAGTAACTGTCCAGAGTCCTCTGTTTCTGGCGACCCTTCAACACTTTCCTGAAGTGCGACATGGCTCTGTCACTGAAGTGGCTGCACAGAAGGCTCATTTCAGCTTGCTCAGGGTGGTGTCTTTCAACAAATGTCTGCAACTCATTCCACTTTGTACACATCTCCTTAAGCACTGAAGAGGGCACCTCCTTCTGTCTCTCACCCTCCTCCTTTGAAGCAATAACCTCAGCTGTGGTCTGTTGCTGTTCCAGATGAAGCTCTTGCAGCTCTTCAGTTGTTAGCTCTACCCTGTGGGCCTCCACCAACTCTTCCACATCCTCACCACTCACCTCCAACCCCAGGCTGTTCCCCAATGCCACAATAGAGTCCACAACAGGCACAGGGTCGTCAGGGTCAAGGTCAGGGTCAGCCTCAAATCCTTCAAAATCCCTCTGTTGGACACAACCTGGCCACAATGGGCTCTAAGCAGAGTTCAAAGTCCTGGAAGTCACTCCCTCCCAAGCCTTACCTATAAGGCATATGCAATGCACAATGTTGAAGTGATCTTTCCAGAACTCTTTTAGGGTCAACTCAGTGTCCGAGGTCACTTCAAAGCACTTTTCAAACAGTGCTTTGGTGTACAGTTTCTTGAAGTTGGAAATGACCTGCTGGTCCATGGGCTGGAGGAGAGGAGTGGTGTTAGGAGGCAAGAACTTCACTCTGATGAAATTAAACTTGTCAGACAAACACTCTTGCAAGTTGTGAGGGTGAGCAGGAGCATTGTCCAGTATCAGGAGGCACTTGAGTGGCAATTTCTTTTCTAAGAGGTATTTCTTCACAGTAGGGCCAAACACTCCAGTCACCCATTCCTTGAAAATCTCTGTAGTGACCCATGCCTTGGTGTTAGCCTTCCAATGCACACACAAATTATTCTTGTCAACACTGTGATTCTTGAAGGGTCTGGGATTTTCATAATGATACACCAGTAAAGGCTTCACTTTAAAATCACCACTGGCATTGGCACACATCATAAGAGTTAGCCTGTCTTTCATAGGCTTGTGTCCTGGCTGTGCCTTTTCCTCCTGAGTAATGTAGGTCCTGTTGGGCATTTTCTTCCAAAACAGGCCTGTTTCATCACAGTTAAACACTTGTTGGGGGAGGAATTGTTCAGCCTCTACGAACCCCTGGAATTCTTGCACAAATTTTTCAGCTGCACGTTTGTCTGAGCTGGCTGCCTCACCATGTCTCACAACACTGTGTATGCCACTACGTTTCTTAAACCTGTCAAACCAGCCTTTGCTGGCCTTAAAATCACTTGCCTCACCACTGGTTGCAGGCATTGTCTTGACAAGATCTGCGTGCAACTTCCTTGCCTTTTCACAAATTATCGCCATGGAAATACTATCACCCGCTCTCTGTTTTTCATGGATCCACACCAACAACAACTTCTCAACCTCATCCACTGTTTTCGATCTATTTTTCGTTAACATATCAACCCCTTTTGCAACATTAGCTTCCTTGATCTCATTTCTCTTTGCCAGGATAGAGCTGATAGTAGATGGGGTTTTGTTGTACATCCTGGCAAGATCACTCAGACGTACGTCACTCTCATATTTTTCTATAATCTCTTTCTTCAGTTCGATGGTGTTCCTCACTTTCTTTACCACAGGGGTGCCACTAGGAAGCTTCTTTGGACCCATGGTGACTTATTTCACAGTGACAATCACTAAACCACCAAAAAAAACACCAAATGTAGTGTGAATGTTTGAAAGAGCGCGCTAGGTAATGTTCTCTCAATGGTAAACAACGCTTCACTGGCGGCGTCCTGCGTCCCGCGCAGGCGCGGAGCAGGCAGACAGGTCTAATACGTTACGAAACACGAGCCATTTTACGATTCTCGAAATCGAAAAAAGCTTACGAAACACGATGTTTACGAAATAAGAACCTTACGAAACTCGGGGGTCCACTGAAACATATGAATTTGCCGAAAATAGGGCTCAAAGTGGGCGAAATCGCTGATGCATAAATGTCATCGATACTGCTATCTTTGCGAAAGCATAATTCCGTTAGTTTTCGATCAAATTTTATAATTTTGGTGTTGTTATGATCGGAAAAAGATTCTCTATCATTTCATAAGAAAAAATTTTTTTTTTTTTCCCCAAACGGTTAATGAATAAAAATTAAAAGCCAAAAAAAGTTTTCATGAACAAAAATAAAAAAATCATCCATGTACATAAAAAAAAATTTCATGAACAAGAAAAAAAACATTCATAAATACAAATAAAAAAAAAATAAAAAATAGGTTAATTAACAAGTAAAAATATATAAAAAATTATTGACGAGAATGAAAAAAAAATCGCTGATAAACAAGAAATAACAACAACAACACAATACAGTGGACCCCTGAGTATCGTAAAAACTTCATTCCAGAAGCCTGCTCAAGTGCCATTACCGAACTGATTTACTCCCTTAAGAAAAAATGTCAAGTAGGTTAGTCCATTTCAGACCCTCAAAAATACACTTACAAAAGCACTTACAATATTATACTTACATAATTGTATGACTTCCGTGGTGTACGTAACTCGCGGGTCCACTGTACAACCTCTCCTCACTTAACGATGGAGTTCCGTTCTTAAGACAACATCGGTAAACGAATTTGACACTAAGTAAGGAGCATACCGTAATGGTAGTGGGTTTGTGTCCGCCATCTTTGATGTTGTTTTAATGTCACATTTGCACCATTTATAAGATTTCTGGTGTACTTTTAAATGTTTATACAGTAGTGTACTGTACAGTGGACCCCCGGCTAACGAAAAATTCATCACAGAATCCTGCTCAAGTGCCATTACTGAACGAATTTACTTTTTTAAGAAATAATGTCATGTAGGTTAGTCTATTTCAGACCCCCAAAAATACACTTCCAAAAGCACTTACAATAATATACTTACATAATTGTATGATTTCCGGGGTGTTCGTTAGCCGGGGGTCCACTGTACAGTGGTCCCCCGAGTTACGTACACCCTGTAAATCGTACAATTATGTAAGTATAATATTGTAAGTGCTTGTGGAAGTGTATTTTTGGGGGTCGGAAATAGACTAACCTACGTGACATTTTTCCTTAAGGGAGTAAATTTGTTCGGTAATGGCGCTTGAGCAGGCTTCTGGAGTGAAGTTTTTACAATACTCGGGGGACCACTGTATACAGTAATAAACAGAATAAGAGGAAATCAGCTCTAATATACATTATTTAGGTATGCATACTGGTCAGAGAGCCCGTCGTAAGTCTGAGTCCTCGGTAAACGAGTACGTTGCTAAGTAAGGAGAGGCTGTACTTTCAAAAAATAAAAAAAATACATATAAAAATAAAAGGATACCTGTGGTATACCTGGGGAATACCTAATGTATACCTGGAGTATACCTGTGGTATATCTGGACTATCCCTGGGGTATACCTCGATAACTGGAGTATACAAGAAGTATATTTAAAGGATACCTGGAAGATACCTAGAGCATACCAGGAATATACCTGCACTATACCTAGAGCATACCTGGATTAAACCTGGAGAATACCTAGAATATATCAGGCGTATACCTGGAATATACCTCGAGGATACCTACATTATACCTGGAGTATTCCTACAATATTCCTGGAGCATACCTTAGGAATATTTGAAGTATGCCTAGAGGATACCTGGAGTATACCTAGAGTATGCCTGGAGTATACCTACCTGGAGTTTAAATATTTAAATATTTTTCATTTTATTTAATCTTGTTTTTCTTCATTTTTTTTCTCTTTTATATATTTTTTATTTTATTAAAAAGTTGGTTGATGTTCGTACGTTGGTTTAGGTGCGGCCGGCAGTAACAGTCTGGTTGACCAGGTCCTGATCCACCACCACCAGGCCTGGTCACGGACCAGGCCCTTGGGGGGGTGGGGCCATTAACCACTGGAACATCCTTCAGGTATACTCTAGGTATACTCCAGGTATTCTCAATGTATACCCCAGGTATACTCGAGATATATTCCAGGTATCCTCCAGATATACTCCAGGTATATTCCAGATATTTTCTTGGTATAGTGTAGGTATACTTCAGATATACTCCAGATTTACACTAGGTATACTCCAGGTGATGAGGGTATCAAACGATTTAAATAAAGTAAAATTGGATATCACATTGGAGAGAGGGATTATGGAAGAAGTAAATGTTTTCAGATATTTGGGAGTTGACGTGTCAGCAGATGGGTTTATGAAGGATGAGGTTAACCATAGAATTGATGAAGGAAAAAAGGTGAGTGGTGCGTTGAGGTATATGTGGAGACAAAAAACGTTATCCATGGAGGCAAAGAAGGGAATGTATGAAAGTATAGTGGTACCAACACTCTTATATGGGTGTGAAGCATGGGTTGCAAATGCTGCAGCGAGGAGGAGGCTGGAGGCAGTGGAGATGTCCTGTTTAAGGGCAATGTGTGGTGTAAATATTATGCAGAAAATTCGGAATGTGGAAATTAGGAGAAGGTGTGGAGTTACTAAAAGTATTTGTCAGAGGGCTGAAGAGGGGTTGTTGAGGTGGTTTGGTCATTTAGAGAGAATGGATCAAAGTAGAATGACTTGGAGAGCGTATAAATCTGTAGGGGAAGGAAGGCGGGGTAGGGGTCGTCCTAGAAAAGGTTGGAGGGAGGGGTAAAGGAGGTTTTGTGGGCGAGGGGCTTGGACTTCCAGCAAGCATGTGTGAGCGTGTTAGATAGGAGTGAATGGAGACGAATGGTTTTTGGGACATGATGATCTGTTGGAGTGTGAGCAGGGTAACATTTTGTGAAGGGATTCAGGGAAACCAGTTAATTGATTTAGTTGGACTTGAGTCCTGGAAATGGGCAGTACAATGCCTGCACTTTAAAGAAGGGGTCTGGGATAGTGACAGCTGGGAGGGACTATTCTCAGCTGTCGTATCTGAGCGCCTCTGCAAAGACAGTGATTATGTATGAGTGTGGTGAAAGTGTTGAATGATGATGAATGTATTTTCTTTTCTTGGATTTTCTTTCTTTTTGGGTCACCCTGCCTCGGTGGGAGACGACCGACTTGTTGAAAAAAAAAAATACTCCAGGTATAATCTAGGTATACTCCAGGTATACTCTATACTCCAAGGATACTCTGGGTATTCTCTAGGTATACTCCATGTTTACTGAGTATACTCCAGGTATACTGTAGGTATACTCCAGGTTTACTCTAGGTATACTTTAGGCTTACTCAAGGTATACTCCTGGTATACTACAGGTTTACTGTAGGTATTCTCTAGGTATGATCCAGGTATAACCTAGGTATCATCTAGGTATCCTCAGGTATTCTCTAGGTATTAGTGCCAGGAAAAAAAGAAAGACCCCCCAAATACCACCAATCCAACGACATTCATCTTTGCAAATACAGTGGAACCCCGGTTAATGAACACCACGGAAATCGTGCAATTATGTAAGTATAATATTGTAAGTGCATGTGAAAGTGTATTTTTGGGGGTCTGAAATAGACTAACCTAAATGACATTTTTTCTTAAGGAAGTAAATTTGTTTGGTAATGGCACTTCAGCAGGCTTCTGTAATGAATTTTTTTTGTTAACCGGGGTTCCACTGTATACAGGGTCTAAAGCCAGCAACAAACAACAAGATACCTACATCCGTGGACTGCTTACAGAGTCAAATGCAACGTTTGCGGCTTTCACAGAGACCCACATAAAGGATCACTAGGACAAAGAAATATGGATCCCTGGCTACAACCTATACAGATGTGACAGAGTGAACAGGCAAAAGGGGGGGGGGGGGGTTGGCCTGTACAGTGGTCCCTCGGTTTTCGTGGATCTCCAAACTTGAACATTTATGTAAGAGTATTTTCGTAAGTGCTGTTGCAAGTGTATTTTTGGGGGTCTGAAATAGACTAACCTACGTGACATTATTTCTTAAGGAAGTAAATTCGTTCAGTAATGGCACTTGAGCAGCATTCTGGAACGAATTTTCGGCGAAAACCGAGGGACCACTGTACGTCAAATGCCCTGGTGCATAAGCCGTACTAGTATGTCAAAAACCCTGAAAGGGTTAAGAATTATATTTTATTTTAGTCTTTATTCGCAGGTTTTTGTTTGATTTTTTTGGTCATTTTTTTTTATATAATTTTTTTTTAAATTTAATGTTTTTTTTTTAAATTCATTTTTATTTATTTTTCATTTTATTTAAATCTTATTTTTCTTCATTTTTTTTCTCTTTTATATATTTTTTTTATTAAAAAGTTAGTTGATGTTTGTACGTTGGTTTAGGTGCTGCCGGCAGTAACAGTCTGGTTGACCAGGTCCTGATCCACCACCACCACCAGGCCTGGTCACTGACCAGGCCCCGGGGGGGTGGGGCCGTTGACCCCTGGAACACCCTTCATGTATACTCAAGGTATATTCCAGGTATCCTCTAGATATACTCTATACTCCAAGGATACTCTTGGTATTCTCTAGGAAAACTCCATGTTTACTCTATGTATACTCTAGGTATTCTCCAGGTATGCTCTTCGTATACTCCATGTTTACTGAGTATACTCCAGGTTTACTCTAGGTATACTTTACGTTTACTCTAGGCATACTTTAGGCTTACTCTAGGTATACTCCTGGTATACTCCAGGTTTACTGTAGGTATTCTCTGGGTATAATCCAGGTATAACCTAGGTATCATCTAGGTATCCTCCAGGTATTCTCTAGGTATTAGTGCCAGGAAAAAAAGACCCCCCAAATACCACCAATCCAACGACATTCATCTTTGCAAATATACAGGGTCTAAAGCCAGCAACAAACAACAAGATACCTACATCCGTGGACTGCTTACAGAGTCAAATGCAATGTTTGCGGCTTTCACAGAGACCCACATAAAGGATCACTTGGACAATCAAATATGGATCCCTGGCTACAACCTGTACAGATGTGACAGAGTGAACAGGCAAAAGGGGGGGGGGTTAGCCTGTATATCACAGAGTCACTTTTATGCTTAGAACTACTAAATGCCTCAAATGATGTAGTTGAAGTTTTAGCAGTAAAGATCGTGAATCAAAACCTGGTCATCGTGGTTGTATACAAGCCTCCGGATGCAACGTCCCAACAATTCCAGGAACAGCTTCTGAAAATTGACCAGTCTGGAAAACCTTCCAGCCCCTGCCCCCAACATCTTGCTCCTGGGGGACTTCAACCTAAGGCACCTAAAATGGAGGAATATTGCAAATAATGTGGTAGCAGAGATAACACCAGGAGGCAGCTGAGATGAAAACTCGCACACACACAAGCTTTTAAATCTCTGCACCAAATTCACCTTAAACCAGCAAATAATAGAGCCTACAAGATTGGAGAATATGCTGGACCTCATCTTCACTAACAATGATGATCTGATACGAAATGTCATTATATCAAAAACGATATACAGTGGACCCTCGCCATTCGAATTTAATCCGTTCCAGGAGCTTGTTCTTAACGTGAAATGTTCGAAAGGCGATTTAATTTTTCCCATAAGAAATAATGGAAATACAATTAATCCGTTCCAGAAATCCAAAAATATATAAAAAATAATATATTTTAATAAAATTAAGCTTCTACATAGACAAAAACATTAAATACTACAGTGCTGTACTACTAAAAGTATTAGTAAATAAATGCAAGTCTTTTTACTTACCATTATTGAAGATTGTTGATAGCATCTGGAAGAGAGGGAGGAGGAGTGAGGGAGGGAGGGGTTAGTGTTTGGAAGGGGAATCCCCTTCCAGAAGGACTTCAGGTACCAAAGCCCTATCTGGGGTTACTTCTTTTCTTTGTCTTTTAATCCCACTAGGACCAGCTTGGGAGTCACTGGACACTTTAACAAAATAACTGTCCACAGTCCTCTGTTTCTGGCGCCTTTTCAACATGTTCCTGAAGAAGGACATTGTTTGGTCCCTGAACATGCTGCTGTTATGGCTTGTTTGAGCTTGCTCTGGTTGGTATTTTTCAACAAAACATTGCAATCTATTCCACATTGTACACATCTCCTTAATCTCTGAAGAAGGCACCTTCTTCAGCCCCTCTTCCTACTCCTTCTCCCGTGAATCAATAGCCTCAAATCTGGTCTGATGCTCTTCCATTTCCAGCTCTTGCAGCTCTTGAGTTGTTAGCTCTACCCTGTGGCCCTGCACTAACTCTTCCACATCATCGCCACTCACCTCCAACCCCATGGACTTGCCCAATTCCACAATACAGTTCACAACAGGCACAGGGTCGGCAGGGTCAGGGTCAGCCTTAAACCCTTCAAAATCCCTCTGTTGGACACAACCTGACCACAATGGTCTCCAAGCAGAGTTCAAAATCCTTGAAGTCACTCCCTCCCAAGCCTTGCCTATAAGGCTTATGCAGCTGTAGATACTGAAATGATTCTTTCAGAACTCTCTAAGGGTCAATTCACTGTCCGAGGTCATTTCAAAGCACTTTTCAAACACTGCTTTTGTGTAGAGTTTTTTGAAGTTACAGATGACCTGCTGGTCCATGGGCTGGAGGAGAGGAGTGGTGTTAGGAGACAAGAACTTCAGTTTTATAAATTTGAAGTCTTCACGCAGTAGGTCTTCCATGTTTTGAGGATGTGACGGAGCATTGTCCAGCAACAGGAGGCACTTTTTGTCCAAACCCTTTTCCTGTAGGTATTTTCTCACACTGGGGCCAAACACTTCATGGATCCAGTCACTGAAAAGGTGCTTTGTGACCCATGCATTCTGACTAGCTCTCCACAAGACACACAATCTACTTTTGACGACATTGTGTCTCTTGAACACTCTGGGATTTTCTGAGTGATACACTAGTAAAGGCTTTAATTTAAAATCCCCACAAGCATTACTACACATCATGAGAGTTAGCCTGTCTTTCATAGGCTTGTGTCCTGGCAGTGCCTTTTCTTCCTGAGTAATGTAGGTCCTGTTGGGCATTTTCTTCCAAAACAGGCCTGTTTCGTCACAATTGAACACTTGTTCAGGTTTCAATTTTTCAGTCTTTATGTAGTCCTGAAACTCTTTTATGAATTTTTCAGCTGCATGTTTGTCTGAACTGGCAGCCTCACCATGCCTTACCACATTATGTATGCCACTACGATATTTAAATCTCTCAAACCAGCCTTTGCTGGCTTTAAATTCACTACCATTACAATCAGCACTGGTTGCAGGCATTTTCTTTAAAAGATCGGCATGCAAGTTCCTTGCCTTTTCACAAATAATTGACTCAGACACACTATCACCCGCTAACTCTTTATCCTTGATCCACACCAGCAACAACTTCTCAATCTCTTCGATTATTTGTGGTCTGTTTTTGGCTCGCACAGTAACACCTTTTGCAACATTAGCTTGCTTAATTTCTTCCTTCTTAAGCAGGATAGAAGCGATAGTTGACCTGTTTTTGCCATATATCCTGGCAAGATCACACAATCGCACACCACTCTCGTATTTTTGTATTATTTGTATTATTTCCTTCTTCATTTCTACGGTGTTTCTCACTTTTATCAGCCCAGGGGTACCATTAGGAACTTTCTTGGGACCCATGGTAGCTTATTTCACAGTCGCACTTAATGAACAAACTCCAAAAAATTATAATTTAGTGTGAAATGTCTGGAGAAGCGTGCAGGGTATTGTTCTCTCGAGTGTAAACAACGCGCGACTGGCTCTCCACGCCTGCGCTGAGAGGCACCCAAGCGCCTGGGCCGACAGGTCACGAACGTATTCGTTCGACTCGCGATAATTTGTTCGCATGACGATATCGAATTTTTTGTACTAATGACGATTTGTTCGACTGCCGAGCCGTTCGAATAGCAGAGGTCCACTGTATTCAGATCACAACATAATAGAGGTCCAGACATGTATGAGGGGGTCCCCAGATCGACAAAATGTGATGAGTCGCGAGGGAGCCTTCTCCAATTTCAACTTCAATAACAAAAACATAAGGTGGGACCAAGTAAACCAAGTCCTAAATGATATAAACTGGGAAGATAGCCTAAGCATCACGGATCCTAACCTATGTCTAGAACAAATTAACTCTGCGGCACTTGAGGTTTGCTCTAGGCAAATTCCCTTAAGGAAAAGGAGAAGATGTAAACTAGAAAGGGGCTCCTATACAGCTGAAGGCAAGAATAACAGAGCGGCTACAAGAGGCCAATATATCTGAAATACGTAGGGAGGCACTGGTCAGAAAAATAGCAAACATTGAATTAAAACTAAAGGAGTCTTACAGGACTCAAGAAACGCGGGAAGAACTAAAAGCCATAAATGAAATTGAAAGAAACCCAAAGTATTTCTTTTCTTATGCCAAAACAAAGTCGAGAACAACATCCAGTATTGGGCGCCTACTAAACGAGATGGGTCCTACACAGATGACAGCAAGGAAATGAGTGAGTTACTAAAGTCCCAGTATGACTCAGTTTTTAGCGAGCCGCTAACCAGACTGAAAGTTGAAGACCTAAATGAATTTTTTATGAGAGTGCCACAGAACCTGGTAGACGCAAGCCTATCTGACATTACCCTGATGCCACATGACTTCGAAAAGGTGATAAATGACATGCCTCACTCCGCTCCAGGCCCTGACTCATGGAACTCAGTGTTCATCAAGAACTGCAAGAAGCCCCTATCATGTGCTTTTAACATCCTATGGAGAGGGAGCATGGACACAGGGATCGTCCTGCAGTTACTAAAAACAACAGACATAGCCCCACTCCACAAAGGCAGCAGTAAAGGAATAGCAAAGAACTACAGACCAATAGCACTAACATCCCATATCATAAAAATCTTTGAAAGGGTTCTAAGAAGCAAGATCGCCACTCATCTAGATAACCATCAATTACACAACCCAGAGCAGCATGGGTTTAGAGCAGGTCACTCCTGTCTGTCCCAACTACTGGACCACTACGACAAGGTCCTGGATGTTCTAGAAGACAAACAGAATGCAGATGTTATATACAGTATTCCCTCATTTAGCACGGTAGTTACGTTCCTGAAAACGTCGTGTTAGCTAAAATCGTGTTAGATAATTAATAGAACTTATGGGAAAAATAGGGTTACGTTCCTGAGAGTCCCCAAAAAGCCAAACAAGTTTTTTTTAGACCAACAGATCTTACACATATAAAAAAGAATATGTAATTGTAGTTCATTATCGTGATGTATTATGTTGTTTTTACTGCTTAAGACTACAAATGTAACAGAAATAATAGTATTTACCTTAAATTGTGGGTGCTGATGTTTGTGGATGATTGTGAAGAGAGTGGAGAGTTATGCTGTGGCCCTACTGGGCTGAGGTGGATAGTAGAGATTCTGGAACTGAAGTCGATGGTTGTACTGAGTGTCTCTAACTTTAATAAAGTCATTCAGTAAGTCAGTCAAGTCATTCAGTAAGTCAGTCAAGTCATTCAGTAAGTCAGTGTCTTCAGGTCAGTCCATTCAGTAAGTCAGTCAAGTCATTCAGTAAGTCAGTCAAGTCATTCAGTCAGTCGCATTCAGTAAGTCAGTCAAGCATTCAGTAAGTCAGTCAAGTCATTCAGTAAGTCAGTCAAGACATTCAGTAAGTCAGTCAAGTCATTCAGTAAGTCAGTCAAGCATTCAGTAAGTCAGTCAAGTCATTCAGTAAGTCAGTCAAGTCATTCAGTAAGTCAGTCAAGTCATTCAGTAAGTCAGTCCAAGTCATTCAGTAAGTCAGTCAGTCAAGTCATTCAGTAAGTCAGTCAGCATTCAAGATCATTCAGTAAGTCAGTCAGTCAAGTCATTCAGTAAGTCAGTCAGTCAAGTCATTCAGTAAGTCAGTCAGTCAAGTCATTCAGTAAGTCAGTCAGTCAAGTCATTCAGTAAGTCAGTCAGTCAAGTCATTCAGTAAGTCAGTCAGTCAAGTCATTCAGTAAGTCAGTCAGTCAAGTCATTCATTAAGTCAGTCAGTCAAGTCATTCAGTAAGTCAGTCAAGTCATTCATTAAGTCAGTCAAGTCATTCAGTAAGTCAGACAAGACATTCAGCAAGTCAGTCAAGACATTCAGTAAGTCAGTCAGTCAAGTCATTCAGTAAGTCAGTCAGTCAAGTCATTCAGTAAGTCAGTCAGTCAAGTCATTCAGTAAGTCAGTCAGTCAAGTCATTTAGTAAATCAGTCAGTCAAGTCATTCAGTCAGTTAAGTCATTCAGTAAGTCAGTTAAGTCATTCAGTAAGTCAGTCAGTCAAGTCATTCAGTAAGTCAGTCAAGTCATTCAGTAAGTCAGTCAGGACATTCAGTATGTCAGTCAAGACATTCAGTAAGTCAGTCAAGACATTCAGTAAGTCAGTCAAGGCATTCAGTAAGTCAGTCAGTCAAGTCATTCAGTAAGTCAAGTCAGTCAAGTCATTCAGTAAGTCAGTCAGTCAAGTCATTCAGTAAGTCAGTTAGTCAAGTCATTCAGTAAGTCAGTCAGTCAAGTCATTCAGTAAGTCAGTCAGTCAGTCAAGTCATTCAGTAAGTCATTCAGTCAAGTCATTCAGTAAGTCAGTCAAATCAAGTCATTCAGTCAAGTCATTCAGTCAGTCAGTCAGTCAAGTCATTCAGTAAGTCAGTCAGTCAAGTCATTCAGTAAGTCAGTCAGTCAAGTCATTCAGTAAGTCAGTCAGTCAAGTCATTCAGTAAGTCAGTCAGTAAGTTAGTCACACAAACTTATGTTTAAATTTTTTTATGTGTACAAAGTAACACTTCATTACAGCCACAGGTTATGTCTTGTCTAATATCTTTTTCTTCGTTAATTTTAAGACTTAATAAATGCTTAAACATTTTCTTGCCACTTTGAGCAACACTGGTATGCCTACTGGGTGACATGATTGCTTGGCAGATACAAGATATAGTAATTTAAAGATCAAAACACAATTCACTCTCTTATTCTTGACAAACAGCTGGCTTGACGCGTATGGAATACGAATGCTGGGATGGTGGGGTGTTGTTGGGGGAGGGGTAGCCTGGGAAGGTGGGTGGTCTCCCCAGCAGTTCCACAACATTAGCGCCGGCCGCTTGAGGGAATGGATATTTCTTTTTTCTTCCTGCAAACTGTAAGTTTGTTTATTCAGGTATACACAGATACAGTTATAAAGATTATCATACATAGCAGCATATTCCTAGCCCCAACCAACCCAATAGAAGTTTCACTTATAATCAACACATTAAAAAACAAAGCAGGTGACCTAAATAACTTACCACCTTATATATACAAAAAAGCCTCTCAAGTTCTCTCACCAATTATTGCAACACTTTTAACAAATCCATTGAATCCTCTACCTTCCCATCAATACTCAAAATAGCGAGGGTCACCCCAATACATAAGGGAGGAGATCAAGCAGACCTGAATAACTACAGGCCGATATCTAACTTACCCCTTCTCTCCAAAATCTTTGAAAAATTAATTCATAGACAAATATATTCCTACCTCACCTTCAACAACGTACTCAACCACTGTCAATTTGGATTCAGGCCTAATAAAAATACAAATGATGCCATTATACACATGTTAGAAATAATTTACACCGCCCTTGAGAAAAAAGAAATCCCAGTGGGAATCTTCATTGATTTACGTAAAGCTTTTGATACAGTTGACCATGATCTGTATCGCACTATGGTATAAGAGGACACTCCCTAAACTACCTAAAATCATACCTTAGCAACAGAAACCAATATGTGTACACAAATGGAGCTAGCTCCACCGCGCAAACTATTACCGTAGGTGTCCCACAGGGAAGTGTTCTTGGCCCACTACTCTTTCTCATTTACATTAACGACCTACCAAATGCATCTCAACTACTCAAACCCATACTTTTTGCAGATGACACTACATACGTTATCTCTCACCCAAGCCCAGACACACTAGCCAACACTGCAAATACTGAATTGCAGAAAATATCTACCTGGATGATGACCAACAAACTTACTCTCAATATTAATAAAACCTATTTTATCCAGTCTGGGAACAGAGCTACAAATGCACCACTTAACATAATGATAAACGGATCCCCTATCGCAAAACTCACAGAGGGAAAATTCTTAGGAATACATCTAGACAGTGGCCTCAAATTTCAGACATATATACAACAAATCTCCAAGAAAGTCTCAAAGACCGTCGGAATACTATCCAAGATACGGTACTATGTTCCACAACCAGCTCTCTTTACCCTATATACAGTGGTACCTCGAGTTACGATATTTTTCGTTCGAGAATGCTGTTCAAGTGCCATTACCAAACGAATTTATCCCCATAAGGAATAATGTAAAATAGACTAGTCCTTTTACACCCCCAAAAATATACTTACAAAAGCATTTAAAAAAATAAACTTACATAAAAGGGCGATTTTGGGGAGCATCGTAACTCGAGGTACCACTGTATATACATTTACCCTACCTCACCTATGGAATCTGCGCATGGGGCTCTACATCAATAACTCATCTCAGACCACTAATAACACAACAAAAGGCAGCAGTTAGAATGATAACAAATTCTCACTCCAGGCAACATACTCCACCAATATTCAAAAACCTAAACTTACTCACCATACAAGACATCCATACTTTTTACTGTGCCTATTACATACATAGAACACTCTATGCAGATATTAACCCACCACTCAAACTTCTCCTTACTAATTTAAACAGGACACATGACCATAACACTAGACACAGATCACTCCTCGATGTTCCCCGTGTCCACCTAACACTATGTAAAAACTCAATGCACATAAAAGGCACGAAAATTTGGAATTCATTACCTGTCATTGCCAAAGAAACCCTACCTGTACCCCAATTCAAAACGATGCTAAAAAACCACCTTCTCACCCAAAGCGAATTGCTCCATATCAACCATTCCCAGCAAAGTAGAATAATCACTTAACGTAAAACCTGACTATTCAAGTCAATGTAATGTATGAATGAACGAATGAATGAATGTAAAACCTGTTATGAATAATACTTACTTAGCTAATTATTCCCACAACACTTACATTATAATGACCACGTAAACTAACTGCAATGCAATTAAGTGTTTTAAATTGTTATCTCACTCAATTAGTTGCATTGCTGCAATAAATTGCTACAATTAATTGATATGTTCAACTTATATTCAAACTTTATAACTTAGATATGCAACTTTACTTATTTTATAATCAACCATAACTTTTTATTATTTTATTATTATTATTGCTTTAATTTGTTTAATCTGATTTAATTAATTTTATAATGAAGACAAAAGTACAAAACTATGTTCAAATTTCATAGCTTAAATACTCACCTTTACTCATTGTATACTATCTACAAAAATTCTTACAATTTAGTTTTAAGTTAATTTTAAGTCTGCCCAAAATGCCCTGCATACTAGGGGCTTTTGGCATGTACACCTCATGTAATCTCAATAACCAATTGTAATTCTTTGTATCATGTCCAAATAAAAATATTATTATTATTATTATTATTAATATTATTATTATTATTATGTATAGAGAACCTAGGATAACCCAAACTTTGGGTTATCCTAGGTTCTCTAGGATAACACTTTGGGTTATCGTAGGTTCTCTACACATATGCTGCTATGTATGATAATCAATGTAACTATCTCTGTATACCTGAATAAACTTACAGTTTGTGGGAAGGAAAAACAAATTCCCTTTTCCTCAAAGCATGAGGATTCTTACAGCGGTAAATAACCATGGGCTTACACTTGAAATCACCTGATGCATTACCCAAAAGGAGCAAGGTGAAGCGATCCTTTGCTGTCTTGAAGCCTGGTGCACTTTTCTCTTGCTGACTGATATAAGTTCATGTTGGCATTTTCTTCCAGAAAACACTTGTCTCGTCAGCATTAAACACTTGTTGTGGCTCATAGCCACCCTTAGTAGGACCCCCACTGACTCAATGGTTTAACCTACTGCAGGCGACCGCAGGCTCAAAATTTTTCCCCTCCAGCGAATCGCGTAATATAAGGTTTACATCGTGTTAGATAAAAATGTGCCGCAATTCTTCAATCGCGTAATACCCAAAACGCGCAACATAAAGTCGTGCTAAATGAGGGTCTACTGTACACAGACTTTGCAAAAGCCTTTGATAAGTGTGACCATGGTGTGATAGCACACAAAATATGTGATAAAGGAATAACAGCAAAAGTTGGTAGATGGATCTATAATTTCGTAACAAGTAGAACACAAAGAGTAATAGTCAACAGAGTAAAGTCTGAGGCGGCTACGGTGAAAAGCTCTGTTCCACAAGGCACAGTACTCACTCCCTTCCTGCTCCTCATCCTTATATCGGACATAGACAGGGATATCAGCCACAGTGCCTTGTCTTCCTTTGCAGACGACACCCGAATCTGCATGACAATGTCCACCATTGAAGACACTGCAAGACTCCAAGCAGACATCAACCAAATCTTAAAATGGCTGCAGAAAACAATATGAAGTTCAATGATGAGAAATTTCAATTACTCCGATATGGAAAACGTGAGGAAATTAAAATCTCATCGGAGTATAAAACAAATTCCAACCACACAATAGAGCGAAAAACTAATGTCAAAGACCTGGGAGTGATCATGACAGAGGATCTCACCTTCGAGGACCATAACACAGTAGCAATTGCATCTGCCAGAAAAATGACAGGATGGATAATGAGAACCTTCAAAACCAGGGATGCCAAGCCCATGTTGACACTTTTCAGGTCGCTTGTTCTATCTACGTTGGAATATTGCTGCACACTAACTGCACCTTTCAAGGCAGGTGAAATTGCTGAACTAGAAAATGTACAGAGAACCTTCATGGCACGCATAACTACAATAAACCACCTCATTTACTGGGAACGATTGAAGTTCCTAAACCTGTACTCCCTGGAACGCAGGTGGGAGAGATACATTATTATATACTACACTTGGAAAATCCTAGAGGGATTAGTACCAAACTTGCACACGAGAGTCACTCCCTACGAAAGCAAAACACTCGGCAGACGATGTAACATCCCCCCAATGAAAAACAGGGGTGCCACTAGCATGTTGAGAGACAACACAATAAGTGTCAGGGGCCCAAGACTGTTCAACTGCCTCCCAGCATATAAAGGGGGATTACCAATAGACCCCTGGCTGTCTTCAAGCAGGCACTGGACAGGCACCTAAAGTCAGTGCCTGACCAGCAAGGCTGTGGTTTATACGTTGGACTGCGTGCGGCCAGCAGTAACAGCCTGGTTGATCAGGCTCTGATCCAATATGAGGCCTGGTCACAGACTGGGCTGCAAGGGCGTTGACCCCTGGAACTCTCTCCAGGTAAACTCCAGGTAGGAATACTCCAGGCATACTCTAGGTATACTCCAGGTATCCTCTAGGCATACTTCAATTATACCTAAGGTATGCTCCAGGAATACTGTAGGAATACTCCAGGTATAATGTAGGTATCCTCGAGGTATATTCTAGGTATACTCCTGATATATTCTAGGTATCCTCCAGGTTTACTCCAGGTATGCTCTAGGTATACTGCAGGTATATTCCTGGTATGCTCTAGGTATCCTCCAGGTATCCTTTAAATATATTTCATGTATACTCCAGTTATCCAGGTATACCCCAGGGATAGTCCAGGAGGAAAAGATGCAAACTAGAAAGAGAGAGGCGCTCCCTATACAGGCGAAGGCAAACAATAACAGAGCGGCTACAAGAGGCCAATATATCTGAAATACGAAGGGAGACACTAGTCAGAGAAATAGCAAACATCGAATTAAAACTTAAGGAATCCTACAGGAATCAAGAAACGCGGGAAGAACTAAAAGCCATAAACGAAATTGAAAGAAACCCAAAGTATTTCTTTTCTTATGCAAAGTCAAAGTCGAGAACACCAACCAGTATTGGGCCCCTACTTAAACGGGATGGGTCCTACACAGATGACAGCAAGGAAATGAGTGAGTTACTTAAGTCCCAGTATGACTCAGTTTTTAGCAAGCCACTAACCAGACTGAAAATCGAAGACCTAAAAGAATTTTTTATGAGAGTGCCACAGAACTTGACTGACGCATGCCTATTTGACATCACCCGGACGCCAAATGACTTCGAAAAAGCAATAAATGACATGCCCATGCACTCTGCTCCAGGCCCAGACTCATGGAACTCCGTGTTCATCAAGAACTGCAAGAAGCCCCTATCACGTGCTTTTAACATCCTATGGAGAGGGAGCATGGACACTGGGGTCGTCCCGCAGTTACTAAAAACAACAGACATAGCCCCACTCCACAAAGGGGGCAGTAAAGCAATAGCAAAGAACTACAGACCAATAGCGCTAACGTCCCATATCATAAAAATCTTTGAAAGGGTTCTAAGAAGCAAGATCGCCACTCATCTAGATACTCATCAATTACACAACCCAGGGCAGCACGGGTTTAGAGCAGGTCACTCCTGTCTGTCCCAACTACTGGACCACTACGACAAGGTCCTGAATGCTCTAGAAGACAAACAGAATGAAGATGTTATATACACAGACTTTGTAAATGCGTTTGACAAGTGTGACCATGGTGTAATAGCACACAAAATGCGTGATAAAGGAATAACAGGAAAAGTTGGTAGATGGATCTATAATTTCCTAACAAGTAGAACACAAAGAGTAGTAGTCAACAGAGTAATGTCTGAGGCGGCTACAGTGAAAAGCTCTGTTCCACAAGGCACAGTATTCGCTCCCATCCTGTTCCTCACCCTCATATCGGACATAGACAGGGATATAAGCCACAGTGCAGTGTCTTCCTTTGCTGATGACACCCGAATCTGCATGACAGTGTCCACCATTGAAGACACTGCCAGACTCCAATTAGACATCAACCAAATCTTTAAATGGGCTGCAGAAAACAATATGAAGTTCAATGATGAGAAATTTCAATTACAGTGGTACCTCGACTTATGAGCAACTCCCAACTCAAACAATTATGTAAGTGTATTTCTGTAAGTGCTTTTGTAAGTGTAATTTTGGGTGTCTGAAACAGATTAATCTAATTTACATTATTCCTTATGGGAATAAATTCATTTGGTATCGGCACTCAAACATCCTTCTGAAACAAATTAAGCTTGTAACTCGAGGTACAACTGTACTCAGATATGGAAAACGTGAGGAAATTAAAATCTCATCGGAGTATAAAACAAATTCCAACCACACAATAGAGCGAAAAACTAATGTCAAAGAAATGGGAGTGATCATGTCAGAGGATCTCACCTTCAAGAACCATAACACTGTAGCAATTGCATCTTCAAGAAAAATGACAGGATGGATAATGAGAACCTTCAAAACCAGGGATGCCAAGCTCATGTTGACACTTTTGAGGTCGCTTGTTCTATCTATGCTGGAATATTGTTGCACACTAACTGCACCTTTCAAGGCAGGTGAAATTGCTGACCTAGAAAATGTGCAGAGAACCTTCACGGCATGCATAACTGCAATAAACCACCTCAATTACTGGGAACGCTTGAAGTTCCTTAACCTGTACTCCCTAGAACGCAGGCAGGAGAGACACATTATTATATACACTTGGAAAATTCTCGAGGGATTAGTACCAAACTTGAACACAAGAGTCACTCCCTACGAAAGTAAAAGACTCGGCAGACAATGTAGCATCCCCCCAATGAAAAGCAGGGGTGCCACTAGCACGTTGAGAGACAACACAATAAGTGTCAGGGGCCCAAGTCTGTTCAACTGCCTCCCAGCATACATCAGAGGGATTCCTCTTTAAGGGGGGCTTCTTGCCGAGGTAAAGAGGCTATCAGTCTGAGGAATTGGACCTCTTCGTCTTCTTCATCAGACTGTACCTAATTACCCCCCAATCCCCCTCCCTTATCCCATCTTCCCCATCCTCCCTTTTTCCCTTCCTTCCTCCTCATTCCACCCTTATTCCCTTCCCATTTTTACCCTGTGAGCTTCTCTCCACAGGCATACTGGTTCCTAGGTAGGGGAAAGGGTACCATGGTCCATCCCAATGGTTCCATCATTGTTCTAACCACATCACCAGAGATACCCAATAACTTCCTGGTACAGTGGTACCTCTACTTACAAGAAGCTCAAAACTCGAACAATTATGTAAGTGTATTTTTGTAGGTGCTTTTGTAATAGTATTTTTGGGGGTCTGAAATGGATTAACCTAATTTTCATTATTTCTTATGGGAAAAAATTCCTTCGGTATCGGCACTTGAATAGCCAACTGGAACGAATTTTGCTCGTAAGTAGAGGTACCACTGTATTTTGCAATGTATTACTTCCAGTGTACACAATAATGTCCAATACAAGACCACTGTAGCAATCACAAAGTACAAACAACTTTATACCAAAGCGTTTCCTCTTGCTTGGTATATACTGCTTGAACGACAGTCTATATTTGAACACAATCAAAGACTCATCAATAACAAGCTTCCTGAAGGGATAAAAATACATTGAATTTCTGTTTCAGATACATAAACACATTTCTAATCTTATATAACCTGTCATTTCTGTCAGGCCTGGTTTCGTCTGAGAAATGTAGCATACGTAACAGTAGCACAAAACTATTCACTGGTATTATTTCACTAAAAGATGGGGTTGCAATGAGGCGGTCTGTCAACCAGTATGATTTGAAACTGTGCTTATACACATGTGGCATAAGCATTATTGTGGCAAACAAAAGATACATCTCAGCCACAGTTGTCTCCTTCCACTGGTGTAGACGTAATCCTGGTGAAAGAATCGTGTTTGCCATTCTGTAATCGAAGTATCTGTTGCTTTCCCTGACAATAATTTCCATCAGGGGTTCGTCAAAGAATAACTGGAAACATTCCAATTCAGTGGCATTGTTCCCAAGTGTACATGATGGCCATAGTCCACTTTGACTTTCATCAAAGTGATGGGGATTGGGAACAAAATTGGCAGCTTCCTGCCAATCCTAGGTGTGGTCTGCTGGTGGGTACTGGATATTGACGGGTGGTTGTGGAGGTTGTGGTGGTTGAGGAGGTTGTTGTGGTGGGTGGGTGGGTGAGGCTGATGCAGCGGCTTGGGTAGCAGCATGGCCCACTGCTGGTGTCTGATGGCTGGCACCGCCATCACCACCACCATATGATGACACATGTATATTTTTCATCCCCATTGTAACAATATCAACTTCATTTTCACTATCACTTCCTGTTGTATGCCCACGGGATGTACTCCGAGATGTACTCCTTACCCTTGGAACAGCATATGGCACACTACCAGAGCGCATATACCGTCGTATATACTGACGCTTCAATGGAGAATATTCCCCTTCACTCTCGCTACTGGAACTGTTTTGAAGAGCTTGGAGTTCATATTCACTATCGCTATCATCACCATTGCTCACACCTGAGTCCTGGATATGAGTAAATAACAGTTTCCTCCTTTGTTCTGATACAACTGAACGTGAACGAGACGCCATAGCACCGGAGGTGGAAGGTTGTGGGTCGTCTGGGTTTTCCTCACTATTACCGGTACAGTGGACCCCTGAGTAACGAACAAAATTCATTCCAGAAGCCTGCTCAAGTGCCATTACCAAACGAATTTACTCCCTTAAGAAATAATGCCAAGTAGGTTAGTCCATTTCAGACCCCCAAAAATACACTTACAAAAGCACTTACAATATTATACGTACATAATTGTACTTTTTCCGGGGGTGTTCATAACTCGGGGGTCCACTGTATTAGGTTCATTATTTTCGGTCACAAACTCACCAAAACCCTGGAAATCATCTTCACTGACACTTCCATCTGTGTTTGAACTGTCACTTGGGAACAAGAGTCCCAATTCGCCGAGGAGTGAGGTGTTTCTTACCGCGAGGCATGGTGAGCAAGAGGTACTGAAATGGTGTTCCCACAATGCACCACTGGCTCCACGATTTTTTTCCTACTGCGCACACTGACCGCACAGACCCATTCTCTCACATGTAGGCCTACCAGCTTTCTCCCACTCAATTTGAAGGCGCTAGAATTTACGCGTTCAAGTACGTGACCGACCCTGGCTGCAATGACGTACAAATACGTGACTGACCCTCAAAGGGTTAACGAGGTAGGGTCAGAGATGGGTGCGGTATCAGGAAGGGGCCCGGGGGTAGTAGGTTCATGGATTGGGTCGTCCATGGTTAGGTTACTTCTTTCTTTTTGTTTTTAATAAAAAAAAAGAAGAAAAGAAAAGAAAAAGAAAAAAAAGGGGGAACGTGGAGGAATAGCTCCTAGGAGGAATGAAAGGGGTGTAAATCCCCCTCCACGCCCAAGAAGACCTCAACACCGCAAGTAATGCAGATGCGGCATTAAACCCTTGCCATACCCTACCCTTCATACCAGTAAACCAGCAATCCGGGATAGCAACCTCACATCCACCTAGCCACCTTGGCGGACAAAAGAGAGGGCAGCCGGATACCCGCCGCAAAGCATACCTCCTTCGGCCACCACCACTGGAATCTGAAAAGTGGCCTCCAGAGATACACCCATCACCCAAAAGATACCCAAAGTCACCCCCCAGAAGACCGGAGAGGGATCAGGACATCCCCAGGTGATCCAGATTCCATGGCAAACTACACCACCTCCAAGAACCTCAACGAAATGTACAAAATCTATGTAAAGTTGCAATGAAATAAATATTTGAATTTAGGATATACAGTAGGACGTCATTTAGCACGATAGTTACGTTCCTGAAAAAGTCGTGTTAGATAATTTCGTCTTAAATAATTAACAGAACTTATGGGAAAAATAGTGTTACGTGTTTGAGAGTCCCCAAAAAGCCAAACAAGTTTTTTTAGACTAACATATCTTGCAAAAATTGAAGGCGAATATGTAATTTTAGTTCATTGTCATGATCTATTACTGCTTAAGACTACAAATGCAATAGAAATAATAGTATTTCTTACCTTAAATTGTGAGTAATGATGTTTGTGGATGGTAGTGAAGAGTGGATATGGATGGTGTGGCCCTACTGGGCTGAGGTGGATAGTAGAAGTTCTTGAACTGAAGTCGATGGTTGAACTGAGTGTCTAACTTTAAGTCAGTCAAGCCATTCAGAAAGTCAGTCAAGCCATTCAGTAAGTCAGTCAAGCCATTCAGTAAGTCAGTCAAGTCATTCAGTAAGTCAGTCAAGTCATTCAGTAAGTCAGTCAAGTCATTCAGTAAGTCAGTCAAGTCATTCAGTAAGTCAGTCAAGTCATTCAGTAAGTCAGTCAAGTCATTCAGTAAGTCAGTCAAGTCATTCAGTAAGTCAGTCAAGTCATTCAGTAAGTCAGTCAAGTCATTCAGTAGGTCAGTCAAGTCATTCAGTAAGTCAGTAAAGTCATTCAGTAAGTCAGTCAAGTCATTCAGTAAGTCAGTCAAGTCATTCAATAAGTCAGTCAAGTCATTCAGTAAGTCAGTCAAGTCATTCAGTAAGTCAGTCAAGTCATTCAGTAAGTCAGTCAAGTCATTCAGTAAGTCAGTCAAGTCATTCAGTAAGTCATTCAGTAAGTCAGTCAAGTCATTCAGTAAGTCAGTCAAGTCATTCAGTAAGTCAGTCAAGTCATTCAGTAAGTCAGTCAAGTCATTCAGTAAGTCAGTCAAGTCATTCAGTAAGTCAGTCAAGTCATTCAGTCAAGTCATTCAGTCAGTCAAGTCATTCAGTAAGTCAGTCAAGTCATTCAGTAAGTCAGTCAAGTCATTCAGTAAGTCAGTCAAGTCATTCAGTCAGTCAGTCAAGTCATTCAGTCAGTCAGTCAAGTCATTCAGTAAGTCAGTCAAGTCATTCAGTCAGTCAGTCAAGTCATTCAGTCAGTCAGTCAAGTCATTCAGTCAGTCAGTCAAGTCAGTCAGTCAGTCAGTCAAGTCAGTCAGTCAGTCAAGTCAGTCAGTCAGTCAGTCAAGTCAGTCAGTCAGTCAAGTCAGTCAGTCAGTCAGTCAAGTCAGTCAGTCAGTCAAGTCAGTCAGTCAGTCAGTCACACAAACTTATGTTTACATCTTTTTATGTGTACAAAGTAACACTTCATTACGGCCACAGGTTATGTCTTGTCTAATATCTGTGTTTTCTTTGTTAATTCAAGATCAAAACACAATTCACTCTTATTCTTCACACACACAGCTGGCTGGCTTGTAGCCAGGACTAATTGACGCGTATGAAATACGTACGAATGCTGGGGTGGTGGCTGGGTAAGGCGGGTAGTGTCTGCTGAACCAGTTCAATTGAGTGCCAGCTAGAGCAAATACTGTGGCAAACACCAGGATTCACTGATGTCATGTCCCATTAACACTCCCTTATAAGAGGAAAGTAAAAATAGGTTAGATAAATACATGAGTGGCTGTGGGTGGGTGTGAGTTGGACCTGACTAGCTTGTGCTACTAGGTCTGATGCCATGCTCCTTCCTTCAGAGGATGTGACCTGACTAGGTGGGTCATTGGTCTAAGCTGGGGGGTGACATGGACCTGCCTTGCATGGGCCAGTAGGCCTGCTGCAGTGTTCCTTCTTTCGTATGTTCTTATTATGTATTCGGCAGGCTGGCTGGCTTTGGTTGTCTCTGGCTGTCTCTCTATCTGGCTGTCTCTCTATCTGTCTATATCTTTGTCTGTCTATATCTATATGTCCTATATCTCTCTCTCTCCACATGTACACATAAGTACAGTTATTATACATAGTGTAAATTACCTAGGATAACCCAAAATTCCAGGCAAAGTGCTATACAATACTTGTAGAGATAAGGCATAATAAGCATGACTGGCAAATAATACACATCTTCACTTCTGCATCGTGTATAATACCTGTTGGCTTACGAGCCGCACTCTGAGACGGAGACAAGCAGACGGAAAGACACACACACACAGGCAGACAGAAAGACAGATAAGTAGAGTTAGACAGAAATAAGCAGAGCTTGACAAACAGAGACAGATACAGGCAGACAGACAGACAGATACAGGCAGACAGACAGATAGACAGACAGACAGATAGACAGACAGACAGAGACAGATAGACAGAGACAGATAGACAGAGACAGATAGACAGACAGGCAGACAGATAGACATTATAATAATAATAATAATAATAATAATAATTTTTATTTGGACATGATACAAAGAATTACATTTGGTTATTGAGATTACATGCCAAAAGCCCCTAGTATGCAGGGCATTTTGGGCAGACTTAAAATTAACTTAAAACTAAATTGTAAGAATTATTGTAGATATTATACAATGAGTAAAGGTGAGTATTTAAGCTATGAAATTTGAACATAGTTTTGTACTTTTGTCTTCATTATAAAATTAATTAAATCAGATTAAACAAATTAAAGCAATAATAATAATAAAATAATAAAAAGTTATGGTTGATAATTTATAAAATAAGTAAAGTTGCATATCTAAGTTTTAAAGTTTGAATATAAGTTGAACATATCAATTAATTGTAGCAATTTATTGCAGCAATGCAACTAATTGAGTGAGATATCAATTTAAAACAATTAATTGCATTGCAGTTAGTTTACGTGGTCATTATAATGTAAGTGTTGTGGGAATAATTAGCTAAGTAAGTATTATTCATAACAGGTTTTACATTCATTCTTTCGTTCATTCATACAATACATTGACTTTAAAGTCAGGTTTTACGTTAAGTGATTATTCTACTTTGCTGGGAATGGTTGATATGGAGCAATTAGCTTTGGGTGAGAAGGTGGTTTTTTAGCATCGCTTTGAATTGGGGTACAGGTAGGGTTTCTTTGGCAATGACAGGTAATGAATTCCAAATTTTCGTGCCTTTTATGTGCATTGAGTTTTTACATAGTGTTAGGTGGACACGGGGAACATCGAGGAGTGATCTGTGTCTAGTGTTATGGTCATGTGTCCTGTTAAAATTAGTAAGGAGAAGTTTGAGTGGTGGGTTAATATCTGCATAGAGTGTTCTATGTATGTAATAGGCACAGTAAAAAGTATGGATGTCTTGTATGGTGAGTAAGTTTAGGTTTTTGAATATTGGTGGAGTATGTTGCCTGGAGTGAGAATTTGTTATCATTCTAACTGCTGCCTTTTGTTGTGTTATTAGTGGTCTGAGATGAGTTATTGATGTAGAGCCCCATGCGCAGATTCCATAGGTGAGGTAGGGGTAAATGAGTGAGTGATATAGGGTAAGGAGAGCTGGTTGTGGAACATAGTACCGTATCTTGGATAGTATTCCCACGGTCTTTGAGACTTTCTTGGAGATTTGTTGTATGTGTGTCTGAAATTTGAGGCCACTGTCAAGATGTATTCCTAAGAATTTTCCTCTGTGAGTTTTGCGATAGGGACCCGTTTATCATTATGTTAAGTGGTGCGTTTGCAGCTCTGTTCCCAAACTGGATAAAATAGGTTTTATCAATATTGAGAGTAAGTTTGTTGGTCATCATCCAGGTAGATATTTTCTGCAATTCAGTATTTGCAGTGTTGGCTAGTGTGTCTGGGCTTGGGTGAGAGATAACGTATGTAGGGTCACCCCGATCCACAAAGGAGGTGACCAAACTGACTTGAACAATTACAGACCAATCTCAAATTTACCACTGCTTTCTAAAATCTTCGAAAAATTAATTCATAAACAGATCTATTCCTACCTCGTCTCACACAATGTACTAAACCCCTGTCAATTTGGATTCAGGACCAACAAGAGCACAAACGATGCTATAACACACATGTTAGAGTTAATATACACCGCACTTGAGAAGAAAGAGGTTCCGCTGGGAATCTTCATAGACCTACGCAAAGCATTTGATACAGTCGACCATGATTTATTGCTCACAAAACTAGCGCACTATGGTATTAGGGGCACCCCTCAACTACCTAAAGTCGTACCTTAGCAACAGAAGTCAGTACGTGAACACAAATGGAGAGAACTCTTCCACACAACAAATTACAGTCGGTGTCCTCAAGGTAGTGTCCTGGGGCCACTCCTATTCCTCATTTACATAAATGACCTACCGAATGCATCACAACTACTCAAACCCATTTTGTTTGCAGATGACACAACATATGTTCTCTCACCCAAATCCAGTCGTACTAGCCAACACAGTTAATGCCGAATTACAGAAAATATCAACATGGATGATGACAAATAAGCTTACTCTCAATACGGACAAGACCTACTACATTCAGTTTGGAAACAAAGCTACAAATGTTCCACTTAACATAACGCTAAATGGTTCACCCATCACAAGGCTCACAGAGGGAAAATTCCTAGGAATCCACCTTGACAGTAGTCTTAAATTCCAAACACACATACAACAAATTTCCAAGAAAATCTCAAGGACAGTAGGTATATTATCTAAGATACGCTATTATGTGCCTCAACCAGCTCTCATTGCACTATATCATTCTCTTATCTACCCTTATCTCACCTATGGAATCTGTGCATGGGGCTCAACAACATTAAATCACCTTAGACCACTCATAACCCAGCAAAAGGCTGCAGTCAGGATGATAACAAATTCCCACTCTAGACAGCATACTCCACCTATATTCAGAACCTTAAAACTACTCACCATAAAAAATATTCATACCTATTCATGTGCCTTCTACATACATAAAACTCTACATGCTAATATTAACCCTGCGCTCAGAATTCTCCTCAACAACTTTAATAGGTCCCACGAACATGACACAAGACACAGATCACTATTTGACATACCCCGAGTCCATACTAACCAATGTAAAAATTCTATGCACATAAAGGGCCCCAAAATCTGGAATTCATTACCAGTAAATATCAAGTTAACCTTGTCGGAAAATCAATTCAAGACTCTTCTCAAAAGTCACCTACTCACCCTATACTAAATACTCATACTGTAACAAACTTCCAAACCCAATATTATTTTACTTAAGAAGATCTCATTTTGATATGTTCATCCTCCTTAACACTTGTTGCAATCTCATATCATCATATTGTCATTTAAAATCTTATAGTATCATCATTTTCTTAATTTGAAATAAAATATATACCTAGATGAAACTCTAAAAACTATTTCTAGTATTGTTATTATACTAGTATAGCATCAACATACTGTAATTTGAAATAAATTCTACAACTAGATTAAACTCAACCAATTTCTCTTGTATTGTCTTTAAATAGTATGTATAACCATTTAATAATTTAAATAATATAGAACTAGAATAAACTCAATCAATTTCTTTAGCATTAAGTACTTAGTGAATAAGTCTCTAGAATAAACTGCCCCTAATGCCATGGCATGCCAGTGGCTCTCCTTGCATTACAGTTTTATAATTGTATTATATTTGTAACTACCAATAACATTGTACACTTGTAACATGCATTGAAATAAAAATTATTATTATTATTATTATTATTATTATTAACCTGGGATAACCCAAGTCAGTCAATGGAAATTTTCTGCCCACTCTGACTTTTTTGGGTTATCCTAGGTTCTCTACACATATGCTGCTATGTATATTAATCTTCGTAACTGTATCTGTGTATCCCAAAATAAACTTAGTTTGGGGGAAGGAAAACAAATAACCATTCTCACAAGCAGTCTTGTACTACTACTGTTGTGGTTCAGCAGACACTACCCGCCACCCAGCCACCACAGGCCCCACCACCCCAGCATTGTACGTATTTCATACAGCGTCAATTAGTCCTGGCTACAAGCCAGCCATGATGTGTGTGAAGAATAAGAGTGAATTGTGTTTGATCTTGAATTACGAAGAAAACACAGATATTAGACAAGACATAACCTGTGGCCGTAAAGTGTTACTTTGTACACATAAAAGATGTAAACATAAGTTTGTGTGACTGATCTGACTGACTTGACTGACTGACTGACTTGACTGACTGACTGACTGACTTGACTGACTTGGACTGACTGCGACTGACTGACTGACTGACTTGACCGAGCTGACTGCCGCTGACTGACTGACTGACTAACTTGACTGACTGAATGACTTGACTGACTGACTGAATGACTTGACTGACTGACTGAATGACTTGACTGACTGACTAAGCCTTGAGCAGCAGCTTACTGAATGACTTGACTGACTTACTGAATGCTTGACTGACTGAATGACTTGACTGAATGAGCTTGACTGACATGACTGAATGACGCTGACTTACTGAATGACTTGACTGACTTACTGAATGACGGCTGACTTACTGAATGACTTGACTGACTTAGTGAATGACTTACTGACTTAGTGAAGCTTGACTGACTTACTGAATGACTTACTGAATGACTTGACTGACTTACTGAATGACTTGGCTGACTTACTGAATGACTTGACTGACTTACTGAATGACTTGACTGACTTACTGAATGACTTGACTGACTTACTGAATGACTTGACTGACTTATTGAATGACTTGACTGACTTACTGAATGACTTTACTGACTTACTGAATGACTTGACTGACCTACTGAATGCTTGACTGACTTACTGAATGACTTGACTGACTTACTGAATGACTTGACTGCTTACTGAATGACTTGACTGGACTTACTGAATGACTTGACTGACTTACTGAATGGCTTGACTGACTTACTGAATGGCTGCTGACTTACTGAATGAAGCTGACTGACTTAAGTTAGACACTCAGTTCAACCATCGACTTCAGTTCAAGAACTTCTACTATCCACCTCAGCCCAGTAGGCCACACCATCTATATCACTCTTCACTACCATCCACAAACATCATTACCCACAATTTAAGGTAAGAAATACTATTATTTCTATTGCATTTGTAGTCTTAAGCAGTAATAGATCATGACAATGAACTAAAATTACATATTCGCCTTCAATTTTTGCAAGATATGTTAGTCTAAAAACTTGTTTGGCTTTTTGGGGACTCTCAAACACGTAACCTATTTTTCCCATAAGTTCTGTTAATTATTTAAGACGAAATTATCTAACACGACTTTTTCAGGAACGTAACTATCGTGCTAAATGACGTTCTACTGTATACGTTCACTCGCGTAGCTGACCGAATATTTAAAAAAAAAAAATCATTTTTTTTTAAAAAATGAAGAGCACATTTTTATAAACAGGATAGGCTAAAAAATTATTTTTTGGGCCAGTACTTACCGAGATATAAGCCCGCCAAGTTGGTGCTGGATGCTCACCTGACGGCAACATCAAGTCCTGCAGCTTGCAGAAGTATTGCCAATATACTTTTTTTTCTAGTTTTTATTTTAATTTATATAATTTTTATGTTCTGATAATTACAATTTACAATAGTTCTTGTGATTTCATAGAAAATCTTTGTTCTAACAATAATAATATGTACTGAAATAGTACTCAAATAGTCACAATCACACCAACAGGTGAACATTTTCACCTTCCTTGCTCATTTACTATTGTCTATAAATATATATGAAGTATTTATAGGTCCCAGCAATGTTTTAGACATCCTGGAGTATATATGAAACTCCTTGAAGAATGGTGTGTTGACAAGTGTCAGATAACTCTTGACAGCCCAGTGACATTTGATAAATGGCAGCAGTGCTGGAGGAACCCTCCCTTTTTCAATATCTGTCTGTCTGTCTGTCTATCTGTGTCTGTCTATCTGTCTGTCAGTCTATCTGTCTGTCAGTCTATCTGTCTGTCTGTCTATCTGTCTGTATCTCTGTCTATCTGTCTGTATCTGTCTGTCTGTCTATTTATAGGTCCCAGCAATGTTTTAGACATCCTGGAGTATATATGAAACTCCTTGAGGAATGGTGTGTTGACAAGTGTCAGATAACTCTTGACAGCCCAGTGACATTTAATAAATGTCAGCAGTGAAATGAGTGAGTTACTTAAGTCCCAGTATGACTCAGTTTTTAGCGAGCCACTAACCAGACTGAAAATCGAAAACCTAAATGAATTTTTAATGAGAGTGCCACAGAATTTGACAGACGCATGCATTTCTGACATCACCACGACACCAAATGACTTCGAAAAGGCAATAAATGACATGCCCATGCACTCTGCTCCAGGCCCAGGCTCATGGAACTCCGTGTTCATCAAGAACTGCAAGAAGCCCTATCACATGCTTTTAACATCTTATGGAGAGGAAGCATGGACACTGGGATCGTCCCGCAGCTACTAAAAACAACAGACATAGCCCCGCTCCACAAAGGGGGCAGTAAAGCAATACAAAGAACTACAGACCAATTGCGCTCGTCCCCCTATCATAAAAAATCTTTGAAAGGGTTCTAAGAAGCAAGATCGCAACCCATCTTGATACCCATCAATTGCAAAACCCAGGACAGCAGGGTTTAGAGCAGGCCCCTGTCTGTCCCAACTACTGGACCACTACGACAAAGGGCCTGGATGCTCTAGAAGATAAACAGATGCAGATGTTATATACACAGATTTTTTCAAAAAACCTTTGACAAGTGTGACAATGGGTAATAGCACACAAAATGCGTGATAAAGGAATAACAGGAAAAGTTGGTAGATGGATCTATAATTTCCTAACATGTAGAACACAAAAGTAGTGTCAAAGAGTAAAGTCTGAGGCAGCTACTGTGAAAAGATCTGTTCCACAAGGCACAGTACTTGCTCCCATCCTATTCCTCATCCTCATATCAAATATTGACAGGGATATAAGCCACAGTGCTGTCTTCCTTTGCAGATGACACCGAATCTGTATGACAGTGTCCACCATTGAAGACACGGCTAGACTCCAAGCAGACATAAACTAAATCTTTAAATGGGCTGCAGAAAACAATATGAAGTTCAATGATGAGAAATTTCAATTACTCAGATACGGAAAACGTGAAGAAATTAAAATCTCTTTGGAGTACAAAACTAATTCCAACCACATAATAGAGCGAAAAACTAATGTCAAAGACCTGGGAGTGATCATGTCAGAGGATCTCACCCTCAAGGACCATAACAAAGTAGCAATTGCATCTGCTCGAAAAATGACAGGATGGATAATGAGAACCTTCAAAACAAGGGATGCCAAGCCCATGTTGACACTTTACAGATCGCTTGTTCTATCTAGGCTAGAATATTGCTGCACACTAACGGCACCTTTCAAGGCGGGTGAAATTGCTGACCTTGAAAATGTGCAGAGAACCTTCACCGCACGCATAAGTGCGATAAACCACCTCAACTACTGGGAACGCTTGAAGTTCCTAAACCTGTACTCTCTAGAACGCAGGCGGGAGAGATACATTATTATATACACATGGAATATTCTCGAGGGCTTAGTACCAAACTTGCACACAAAAATCACTCCCTACGAAAGCAAAAGACTCGGCAGGCGATGTAACATCCCCCCAAAGAAGAGCAGGGGTGCCACTAGCACGTTGAGGGACAACACAATAAGTGTCAGGGGCCCAAGATTGTTCAACTGCCTCCCAGCATACATCAGGGGGATTACCAACAAACCCCTGGCTGTCTTCAAGCAGGCACTGGACAGACACCTAAAGTCGGTACCTGACCAGCAGGGCTGTGGTTCGTACGTTGGACTGCGTGGGCCAGCAGTAACAGCCTAGTTGATCAGGCTCTGGTCCAACAGGAGGCCTGGTCACGGACCGGGCCGCGGGGGCGTTGACCTCTGGAATTCTCTCCAGGTAGACTCCAGGTAGTGATGGAGGGAACCCTCCTTTTTTCAATGTCTGTCTGTCTGTCTGTCGATCTGTGTCTGTCTATGTCTGTCTGTCTATCTGTCTGTCTATCTGTCTATCTATCTGTCTGTTTGTCTAGCTCTGCTTATGTCTGTCTAACTCTGCTTATCTGTCTGCCTGTGTATGTCTTTCCATCTGCTTGTCTCAGTCTCAGAGTGCGTCTCGAAAGCCAACAGGTATTATACACGATGCAGAAGTGATGATGCGTATTACTTGCCAGGGGTTTCCATGCTTATTAAGTATTATATCTACAAGCATTGTATAGCACTTTGTGTGGAATTTTTGGGTAATCCTAGGTAATTTACACTATGTATAATAACTGTACTTATGTGTACATGTGAGAGAGAGACAGAGATATAGGACATAGATATAGATAGATATATAGACAGACAAAGATATAGACAGACAAAGATATAGACAGACAAAGATATAGACAGACAAAGATATAGCCAGACAAAGATATAGACAGATAAAGATATAGACAGACAAAGATATAGACAGACAAAGATATGGACAGATAGAGATATAGACAGATAGAGTTATAGACAGATAGAGAGACAGCCAAAGCCAGCCAGCCTGCCGAATACATAAGAACATAAGAAAGAAGGAACACTGCAGCAGGCCTACTGGCCCATGCAAGGCAAGTCCATGTCACCCTCCAACTTAGACCAATGACCCACCTAGTCAGGTCACATCCTCTGAAGGAAGGAGCATGGCATCAGACCTAGTAGCACAAGCTAGTCAGGTCCAACTCACACCCACCCACAGCCACTCATGTATTTATCTAACCTATTTTTACTTTCCTCTTGTAAGGGGAGTGTTAATGCGACATGACATCAGTGAATCCCTGGTGTTTGCCACACTATTTGCTCTAGCTGGCACTCAATCGAACTGGTGCTCCCACAAAGTACTAAGTGGTCCCAGATTTTTTTAATACTGCGCACACTGAGGGCACAGACCCATTCTCTCATGTCTAGGCGACTCAGGCCTATCGAGCTAAATTTGAACGAATGTAAAATAAAACGTAGATGTACGTTCGATCAGCTATGCCCGTGAATGTATATCTACGTGTGGACAGTTTAAGGGTTAAAATAACAATATGATGATATTAAATTGTAACAAGTGTTTAGGAGGATGGTAATATAAAACTGAGATTATCTTAAGGAAAATAACATTGAGCATTTTTGAAAGTAGTTTACAGTATGAGTATTTAGTTTAGGGTGAGTAGGTGGTTTTTGAGAAGAGTCTTAAATTGATTTTCAGACAAGGTTATCTTAATATTTACTGGTAATGAATTCCAGATTCTGGGGCCCTTTATGTGCATAGAATTTGTACATTGGTTGGTATGGACTCAGGGTATATCAAAAAGTGATCTGTGTCTTGTGTTGTGGTCGTGGGTCCTATTAAAGTTGTTGAGGAGAATTTTGAGCGGAGGGTTGATATTAGAGTGTAGAGTTTTATGTATTTAGTAGGCACATGAATAGGTATGAATGTTTTCTACGGTGAGTAGTTTTAGACTTTTGAATATTGGTGGAGTATGCTGTCTAGAGCGGAAATTTTGTTATCATCCTGTTAAATGTTCATTTATCCATTTCATTAGTCATTTTATTTAGTTCTCATTGTTTTGTGTATTTAAAACTACAGTGGACCCCCGAGTTACGTACACCCCAGAAATCATACAATTGTATAATATTGTAAGTGCTTTTGTAAGTGTATTTTTGGGGGTCTGAAATGGACTAACCTACTTGACATTTTTTTCGTAAGGGAGTAAATTCGTTCGGTAATGGCACTTGAGCAGGCTTCTGGAATGAAGTTTTTACGATACTCGGGGGTCCACTGTATAGTTAATCTTTAAAAAATTTATTTTTTGTTAATATTTTTGGGTGTCTGGAACGGATTAATTGTATTTACATTAATTTTTATTGGAAATATTACAGTAGGACCCCGCTTTTCAGCGTTTCACCTTTCGGCATTCTGTTCATATGGCGAGTTCAAATTATGACCAAAACGTTTGTATACGGCGAGTAATCTTTCAGATACAGGGAGTGCCACCCGTTTGTTTACATTTTCCGTGAGCACATCTCTCAATTATGTAATAATCACTCTTGGGCACATTAAATGTCCAATTTTACGTTAATATAGACATTTTCATTAATCCATCTATGATATTTTCTTCAAAATTATATAAGAAACACATTACAAACCATATAAACATGCTTTTTATATGCTATGGTGTTGCTGGGCGGAGGGAAAACATTACGTAATACAGTAGATCGTCATTTAGCACATTAGTTACGTTCCTGAAAACATCGTGTTAGATAATTTCGTGTTAGATAATTAAAAGAACTTATGGGAAAAATAGGGTTACGTTATTGGGAGTCCCCAAAAAGCCAAACAAGTTTTTTTTAGACCAACAGATCTTACAAAAATAAAAGTGAATATGTAATTGTAGTTCATTATCGTGAGGTATTATGTTGTTTTTACTGCTTAAGACTACAAATGTAACAGAAATAATAGTATTTACCTTGAATTGTGGGTGCTGGTGTTCTTGGATGATTGTGAAGAGAGTGGAGAGTTATGCTGTGGCCCTACTGGGCTGAGGTGGATGGTAGAGGTTCTGGAACTGAAGTCGATGGTTGTACTGAGTGTTTAACTTTAAGTCATTCAGTAAGTCAGTCAAGTCATTCAGTAAGTCAGTCAGTCATTCAGTAAGTCAGTCAAGTCATTCAGTAAGTCAGTCAAGTCATTCAGTAAGTCAGTCAAGTCATTCAGTAAGTCAGTCAAGTCATTCAGTAAGTCAGTCAAGTCATTCAGTAAGTCAGTCAAGTCATTCAGTAAGTCAGTCAAGTCATTCATTAAGTCAGTCAAGTCATTCAGTAAGTCAGTCAAGTCATTCAGTAAGTCAGTCAAGTCATTCAGTAAGTCAGTCAAGTCATTCAGTAAGTCAGTCAAGTCATTCAGTAAGTCAGTCAAGTCATTCAGTAAGTCAGTCAAGTCATTCAGTAAGTCAGTCAAGTCATTCAGTAAGTCAGTCAGTAAGTCAGTCAAGCCAGTCAGTCAAGTCAGTCAGTAAGTCAGTAAGTCAGTCAAGTAAGTCAGTCAAGTCAGTCAGTCAGTCACACAAACTTATGTTTACATCTTTTTATGTGTACAAAGTAACACTTCATTACGGCCACGGGTTATGTCTTGTCTAATATCTTTGTTTTTTTCGTTAATTCTAAGACTTAAATGCTTATAGCTTTTCTTGCCACTTTGAGCAACACTGGTATGCCTACTGGGTGACATGATTGCTTGGCTGATACAAGATATAGTAATTTAAAGATCAAAACACAATTCACTCTCTCTTATTCTTCACAAACACAGCTGGCTTGTAACAGAGAACTTTTTTTGATGTGTATGGAATACGAATGGTTGGATGGTGGGATAATGGGGTCGGGGGCGGGTGGTGTTCCCACTGAACAACAACAAGGCGACCTCTTGATTGAATAGGAATTTGTTTTTCCTTCCCGCAAACTGTAAGTTTATTCAGGTATACACAGATGCAGTTACAAAGATTATCATACATAGTAGCATAAGTGTAGAGAACCTAGGATAACCCAAAAAAGTCAGTGACTTATTTCGATTCTGTCTGACTTATTTGGGTTTTTCCACCCTGAAATGTGCCACACATCAATTCAGGAAAGACAGTGCTATAACTTATATTGCCAGGCATACCACCTAAAGGGTACGAGGCAACACAGAACTTCCAGAACATGGCAAAACCTGGGTAGACACAGCCACTCTGGAGAGAGAGGTTTTTTAATACCAGGAAGGAAAAAAAGCTGGCAGGAAATGACAGAAATTGTACACCAACTACAATCATTTCTGGAGTGGAATCACAGCCAATGGCCTCCACTCCAATACAACAGATACTAGTTTTTTTTTTTTTTAACACGTCGGCCGTTTCCCACCGAGGCAGGGTGGCCCAAAAGAAAAAACGAAAGTTTCTCCTTTTACATTTAGTACTGTAATATATTCAGGAGAAGGGGTTACTAGCCCCTTGCTCCCGGCATTTTAGTCGCCTCGTACGACACGCATGGCTTACAGAGGAAGAATTCTGTTCCACTTCCCCATGGAGATAAGAGGAAATAAGAACAAGAACTAGTAAGAAAAGAGAAGAAAACCCAGAGGGGTGTGTATATATATGCTTGAACATGATTGTGGAGTGTGACCTAAGTGTAAGTAGAAGTAACAAGATGTACCTGAAATCTTGCATGTTTATGAGACAGAAAAAAGACACCAGCTATCCTACCATCATGTAAAACAATTACAGGCTTTCGTTTTACACTCACTTGCAAGGACGGTAGTACCTCCCTGGGCGGTTGCTGTCTACCAACCTACTACCTAGAACAGATACTAGTGCCAAGAAAAAAAGACTTCCCCCCCCATACCACCAATACCACCAATCCAACTACATTCATCTTTGCTAATATACAGGGTCTAAAGACAGCAACAAACAACAAGATACCTTACATCCGTGGACTGCTTACAGAGTCAAATGCTATGTTTGCAGCTTTCACAGAGACCCACATAAGAGATCACTTGGACAATGAAATATGGATCCCGGGCTACAACCTATACAGGTGTGACAGAGTGAACAGGCAGAAAGGGGGGGTTGGCCTGTATATCACAGTCACTTATATGTTCAGAACTACTAAATGCCTCAAATGATGTAGTTGAAATACTAGCAATAAAGGTCGAGAATCAAAACCTGGTCATCGTGGTTGTCTACAAAGCCCCGGATGCAACGTCCCAACAATTCCAGGAACAGCTTCTGAAAATTGACCACTGTCTGGAAAATTTTCCAGCTCCTGCCCCCAACATCTTGCTACTGGGGGATTTCAACCTCAGGCACCTAAAATGGAGGAACATTGCAAACAATGTGGTAGCAGAGATAACACCAGGAGGCAGCTCAGATGAAAATTCACACATGCATGAACTTTTAAATCTCTGCACCAAGTTCACCTTAAACCAGCATATAGTAGAGCCCACAAGATTAGAGAATACGCTGGACCTCATCTTCACCAACAATGATGATCTGATACGAAATGTCATCATATCAAAAACAATATACTCAGATCACAACATAATAGAGGTCCAGACATGCATGGCTGGAGCCCCAGATCAACAAAATGTGATCAGCCGTGAGGGAGCCTTCTCCAAATTCAGCTTCAATAACAAAACATAAGGTGGGACCAAGTAAACCAAGTCCTAAATGATATAAACTGGGAAGATTGCCTAAGCATCACGGATCCTAACCTATGTCTAGACCAAATTAACTCTGTGGCACTAGAGGTTTACTCAAGGCAAATTCCCTTAAGGAAAAGGAGGAGAAGATGCAAACTAGAAAGAGAGAGGCGCTCCCTATACAGGCGAAGGCAAAAAATAACGGAGCAGCTACAAGAGGCCAATATATCTGAAATACGTAGGGAGACACTAGTCACAGAAATAGCAAACATCGAATTAAAACTAAAGGTATCCTACAGGAATCAAGAAACGTGGGAAGAACAAAAAGCTATAAATGAAATTGAAAGAAACCCAAAGTATTTCTTTTCTTATGCAATATCAAAGTCGAGAACAACATCCAGTATTGGGCCCCTACTTAACCCTTTGACTGTTTCGGACGTATATATACGTCTTACGAGCCAATGTTTCGGACGTATTTATACGCCTAAATTCTAGCGGCATCAAATCAAGCAGGAGAAAGCTGGTAGGCCCACATGTGAGAGAATGGGTCTGTGTGGTCAGTGTGCGCAGTATAAAAAAAATCCAGCTGCAAGCAGTACATAATGAGAAAAAAAAACTCAGACCGTTTTTTTTAATTAAAACGCCGTCTTTGAGGTGTATTTTCGTATAGTATTTATGGTTGTATTCTCGTTTTCATGGTCTCATTTGATAGAATGGGAAACGTATTACAGGAATAGAGATGATTTTGATTAGTTTCATGATGTAAACGATCTTGAAATTGAGCTCAAAGTAGCGGAAATGTTCGATTTTTGCCAATGTTCAAAAGTAAACAAATCACACCATGCGTCCAATACACATCAATTGGTGAGTCTAATATTCTTTCACAAGTGCACAGATATTATTTATACAGTTTTTACAATAATGCAATAGTCTGCATAACAATAAATCTTCAATTTTTTGTATGAATAAAAAATAAAAATAGAAAGCAAGAGTAATGTACGAGGGGCCTAAAGACATGACTAAAGAACAGATAACATCTTATATTAGTGCTAGGGATGTCTGCATTGTTTATTCTGGACCCTATTTTGAAATTGACATCTTTTTTATTTTGCATGAAATTGGCGAAATTGCCATTTTCTGACCACTTTATTGGGTAGTTGAAATCGGTAAATTGGTGATTTCTTGTACTCAATCGATAGAACAAATGGAGTTCTAAAGAAATAGCTATGAGTTTGGTCGGCCATCCCAATGGAATTAGCCTAAAATAGGGCTCAAAGTCGGCGAAATCGCCGATGAGTATATATTACTGACATCGCAAACTTTGCGAGAGCGTAATTCCGTAAGTTTTCAATCAAATTTCATACTTTTGGTGTCATTACAATCGGGAAAAGATTTTCTATCATTTCATAAGAAAAAATAATTTATTTTTTTTTCCAAAATTTTCCGACATAGAATGACAGTTTGAGAATGGGGCCTCTGACAGTCAAAGGGTTAAACGAGATGGGTCCTACACAGATGACAGCAAGGAAATGAGTGAGTTACTTAAGTACCAGTATGACTCAGTTTTTAGCGAGCCACTAACTAGACTGAAAATCGAAGACCTAAATGAATTTTTTATGAGAGTGCCACAGAACTTGACAGACGCATGCCTATCTGACATCACCACGACGCCAAATGACTTCGAAAAGGCAATAAATGACATGCCCATGCACTCCGCTCCAGGCCCAGACTCATGGAACTCCGTGTTCATCAAGAACTGCAGGAATCCCCTATCACGTGCTTTTAACATCCTATGGAGAGGGAGCATGGACACTGGAGTCGTCCCGCAGTTACTAAAAACAACAGACATAGCCCCACTGACAAAGGGGGCAGTAAAGCAATAGCAAAGAACTACAGACCAATAGCGCTAACGTCCCATATCATAAAAATCTTTGAAAGGGTTCTAAGAAGCAAGATCGCCACTCATCTTGATACTCATCAATTGCACAACCCAGGGCAGCATGGGTTTAGAGCAGGCCGCTCCTGTCTGTCCCAACTACTGGACCACTATGACAAGGTCCTGGATGCTCTAGAAGACAAATAAAATGCAGATGTTATATACACAGACTTTGCAAAAGCCTTTGACAAGTGTGACCATAGTGTAATAGCACACAAAATGCGTGATAAAGGAATAACAGGAAAAGTTGGTAGATGGATCTATAATTTCCTAACAAGTAGATCACAAAGAGTAGTAGTCAACAGAGTAAAGTCTGAGGCAGCTACTGTGAAAAGCTCTGTTCCACAAGACACAGTACGTACAGTGGTACCTCGACTTACGATGTTATCATCTTACGTTATTTTCGATAACCGATATTTATAACGTAAGAAATTTGAATGCGACTTACGATGTTGATTCGTCTAACGACATTCGTACCGGACGTGTCCGCTTGGCGCCCAGCTGAGCGCGCACTCCAGGGAGTGTCAGTGCTATTGTTTACAAGCGAGAGCGACCACCCACCCACACCCACGCATTCATACCAGTATATTGTCATTATTCCACTGTTTTTAGTGCTTGCAACTGCTAAATAAGCTACCATGGGTCCAAGGAAAGATCCTAGTGCTAAGCCTGTGGCAAAGAGGAACAGAAATATATGTACGATACAACTGAAGAAGGAGATAATAGAAAAATATGAAAGTGGAGTGCGTATCAGTGAGCTGGCCAGGCTGTATGGTAAACCCTTTTCTACCATCGCTACCATTGTGGATAAGAAAAATTCAAGTAAAATCAAGGAAGCTGTTGTTGCAAAAGGTTCATGTGTGATCACAAAACACAGACCACAAGTGCTGGAAAATGTGGAAAGGTTGTCGTTGGTGTGGATCAACGAGAAACAGTTAGCAGGAGATACTGTTTCGGAGGCAATAATATGTGAAAAAGCAAGGCAGTTGCATGATGATCTCCTTAAGAAAATGCCTGCAACGAGTGATGAAGTGAGCGAATTTAAAGCCAGCAGAGGCTGGTTTCAAAAATTTAAGAAGCTTACTGGCATACATAGTGTTGTGAGGCATGGTGAGGCAGCCAGTTGTGACAAAAGTGCGGCTGAAAAATATGTGCCTGAATTCCAGGAGTACCTAGAGGCTGAACAATTCCTCCCCCAACAAGTGTTTAATTGTGATGAAACAGGCCTGTTTTGGAAGAAAATGCCCAACAGGACCTACATTACTCAGGAGGAAAAGGCACAGCCAGGACATAAGCCTATGAAAGACAAGCTAACTTTGATGCTTTGTGCCAATGCCAGTGGTGATTGCAAAGTGAAGCCTTTACTAGTGTATCTTTTTGAAAATCCCCGAGTGTTTGGCAGATGCGGTGTCAGCAAGTCTAACTTGTGTGTGATGTGGAGGTCTAACAAAAAGGCATGGGTCACAAAGGACATTTTCTTAGATTGGTTCAATGACGTGTTTGGCCCCAGTGTGAAGAAATATCTATTGGACAATAATTTCCACTTAAGTGCCTCCTGATAATGGACAATGCTCCTTGTCATCCTCCAAACTTGGTAGAGAAAATTGTGGAGGAGTTTAAATTCATCAAAGTGAAGTTCTTGCCCCCTAATACCACTCCTCTCCTCCAGCCCATGGACCAGCAGGTCATTTCCAACTTTAAAAAACTCTACACCAAAGCAATGTTTCAAAAGTGCTTTGATGTGACCAGAGACATGAATATAACCCTAAGAGAATTTTGGAAAAACCATTTCCATATGCTGCATTGTGTAAACCTTATAGGTAAGGCTTGGGAGGGAGTGACTACCAGGACTTTGAACTCTGCCTGGAGAAAATTGTATCCAGACTGTGTCCTAGAGAGGGATTTTGAAGGTTTTGGGGCTGAGCCTCAGAACCCTGAGCTTGAGCCTGAGCCTGAGCCTGTTGTGGAAGAAATTGTGGAATTGGGCAAGTCTTTGGGGTTAGAGGTGAGTGGTGAGGATGTGGAACCGTTGGTGGAGGAGCACAAGGAAGAGCTAACCACTGAAGATCTGCAAGAGCTTCAACAGCAACTGGAACAAGAGACCAGTGGTCAGGACAATGGTTCAGAGGAGGAGGAGGAGGTGGAACAAAAATGGAAGAATGTGCCTTCTTCAAGGATTAAGGACATTTGTGGAATGTGGAGCAAGGTGCAAGCATTTATGGATGAATATCACCCTAACCATGCTGTTGCAGGCCGTGCTGGCAACCTGTACAATGACACAGTGGTGTGTCATTTCAGGG
Organism: Cherax destructor; assembly: GCA_009830355.1. NCBI lineage: Eukaryota > Metazoa > Arthropoda > Malacostraca > Decapoda > Parastacidae > Cherax > Cherax destructor. Next base: position 1,119 of record WNWK01010823.1, on the reverse strand, counting down.
TTGTGTTAAAGAATCGCCAGACACAGAGCTCCTGGACAAATTTATTGTTAGAAAGAGGTCCAGTGACTCTCAAGCTGGTCCTAGTGGCATTCAAAGAAAAAGGGAAGTAACCCCAGAAAAGAACTTACCACCTGCAGTGTTAATGGAAGGATTCCCCTTCCAAACACTAGCATACTACTCCACCTTCTCCCCTCCTCCCGTCCTCCCCACATCAACAACTCTTCAATAAATGTAAGTGACATGTTATTGTTCAATATTTACATATGTATTTAGGTATTCTTCATTAAATTGTGTATTATTTAATGTCCAAAAGTTCTAAAAAATATTTTATTTAACTACTTTTGGAAGTCTTGGACGGATTAAATTTATTTCCATTATTTCTTATGGGGAAAATTGATTCGAGTAACGATTGTTTCGCCTTAAGATATGCCCTCTCTGACGGATTAATATCGTAAGTCGAGGTACCACTGTACTTGCTTCCATCCTGTTCCTCATCCTCATATCGGACATAGACAGGGATATAAGCCACAGTGCTGTGTCTTCCTTTGCAGATGACACCCGAATCTGTATGACAGTGTCCACCGTTGAAGACACTGCAAGACTCCAAGCAGACATAAACCAAATCTTTAAATGGGCTGCAGAAAACAATATGAAGTTCAATGATGAGAAATTTCAATTACTCAGATACGGAAAAAGTGAAGAAATTAAAATCTCATCGGAGTACAAAACTAATTCAAACCACACAATAGAGCGAAAACTAATGTCAAAGACCTGGGAGTGATCATGTCAGAGGATCTCACCTTCAAGGACCATAACACCGTAGCAATTGCATCTGCTAGAAAAATGACAGGATGGATAATGAGAACCTTCAAAACCAGGGATGCCAAGCCCATGTTGACACTTTACAGATCGCTTGTTCTATCTATGTTGGAATATTGCTGCACACTAACTGCACCTTTCAAGGCGGGTGAAATTGCTGACCTTGAAAATGTGCAGAGAACCTTCACGGCACACATAACTGCGATAAACCACCTCAATATTGGGAATGCTTGAAGTTCCTAAACCTGTACTCTCTAGAACGCAGGCGGGAGAGATACATTATTACATACACATGGAAAA